>PVKN010002751.1:18853-40810 GCA_004027915.1 Capromys pilorides
TCACATGATAGGGACGACTTCAACTGGGTTGGTGGGGGCGGGGGGGGGGACACAAAGAGATAAAGTTCCTCTACAATTTTCCTCTGTGCCTCTGGGACAGACTTCAATGCCTCAACATTTATCATGCATGTGGGTGGCACAGGCCTGTAACCGAGGCTTGAGGAAGTAAAGACAAGAAGATAGCAAATTTCAGAACATTGTGGGCAACTTAGCAAGATCCTAGGCTCAAAATTTTTAAAAGAGGTTTTAGGGATGTAGCTCAGTAGTAGAGCCCTTACTTAAATTTGCAGATGCCTGGGTACCACCACTAAGACTGGAAAAAAACAAAACAAAACACTGAGCTATAGTTTTGCGCAGAAGAGTTCAACATGGCAGGCCGAAGGATGCTATTTTTAGGAAGTGCTACTTACAAGTTAACCTTCAGGTACCATTCTGGAGCTAGCATTTTGGGAGGGTTCACACTTTCCCTGTCAGACAAAATGGTTCCCTCTGCCGAGTTTGTCTGAAAGAAAACATAAGCAGGGATGGTAGTGCACACTTGTAGCCAGAATCAGGGGGCTGAGAGACAAGGACACAAAATTCTATGGCTGTCAAGAATAGTAACACCTTGTCTTAAGAAAACTAAGTAAAACAAACACCATCACCACCCCCTCCCAAAAAAAGTCAAATCAACAATGATAGAGGCTGGGGAGATAGCTCAGGGGCACAAATACCTGCCTGGAAAATGCAAGGTCGTGAGTTTGAATCCCGGTCCCACCAAAAAAAAAAAAAAAACAATGATAGTAATGCTAAAAATTGGTCCTCCTGTTCATGTATTCACTCATTCAGTTTGAGATAGTACCTCACTATGTACTCCAGACTGGCCTTGAACTCAGAAGTAATCCCCCAGCCTAAGCGTCCCCAAGGGCTGGGATTACAGGTATGTGGCGCCACACCTGGCTCTCCAGTCTTGCACAAGTCAGTTATCCCCCTCTACATACATGTATACACACAGAGGTGCTTCTCAGTATTAAGAGTAGTGTCTGTGAGGTGGCCTGTACTAGTACCTGCAGCGGCTCTTACAGTAAGTTACTTTTTTCCTTTCCAATCAAATTTTGTTGGTATAGTTTAGATACAGATAATGATCACACTCATCACAGAATTCTGCTGTTGTTCTTAAGGAAAGACAAAGTTAGGTTTATGAGAGACAACAAGCCATGAACTAACTCATATATAACTTGAATTTTGTATGTGTTTTGCTTAAAGTCACCCTCTCTAAGGTGCATCATTGATTCATTTATGTTAACATACCTCAGACCTTAAGAAGCTGCCCTGACACACATTTCTCCCCTGAGGGTTATGACCCAGGTCTCTCCAGGTTGGGAACACTAGCCAGCACTTTTGTGCTATGCCTGGCATTCCCTTTATCCCTCTAGTGCTGGGGATTTAACACAGGGCCCTTACACTGCATCACATGCCCAGTCCATTTTTATTTTCTATTTTGAGACAGAGTTGTGCTAAGATGTTAAATTGCGCGGGCTGGGCTAAAAGTTGTGATCCTGGTGCTTAGCTTCCCAGAGTGTTGGGATTAACACCATGCACCAGTACACTGGCTTGGGGATCTTTTCACACACTGAAATCAACAATAAAAAGCACAGAAATTAAAGAAAAACTGCACTAGACTGACCACAAAAAAGATACCATTTGTTCATACTGCTAAGAGCAAAAACAGAGCTGGCTATATTCAAGCTACTCAAATTTCTCCTTGCTTTGTGTCCACCACCCATGATTGTGAAAGCATCATTAATATAGATCTGGGGCTATAAATACAGTTCAAAGTAGGTTAGGGCCTGGGATAGAGCTCAGCAGCATAAGCACCTTCCTGGCTAGGGCAAGGTCCTAAATTCCATTCCAGTACACACACACACACACACACAATGGAAAAATATGCAAATATGGAATTGAAGAACTATGAACATCACCTGTGATCTAACAAAGAGTGGCTGAAAAACAGACTTTAAGCCCCTCCCTTACAAAGTCAAATGTGCTTGCCAAGCAGAAGGACTTGAGCCCATGCCCAAAAGAAGGATAAAATTACAGAAGAGGTTGAGCTCAGTGCATTGGCTAAGGCCTATGATCCCCATCCCAGATAAGGCTGAAGCAGGACTGCCAGGAGCTCAAGACCAGCCTGGACTACACAGTCCGACCCCACCTCAAAAACAACAAAATCAAAACTCTAAGAGCCTACTCAGTGGGACAAGTTGAGGTTTCTGACTCCATTTTGGGGGCCCTTCTTCAGACCCCATCCAGGAACAGGATAACTCTGACCTACCCCTCCAACCACTCAGAGACTTGAGGAAGTGCCAAGGGACATTTTGGGTGATGACTTGGGGGTGCTCCTAGTATCCAGGGGCTAGAGGCCAGGGTGTAGCTAAATATTCTACAGTGTACAGCACAGCTCCCTACATCAAAGAATTACCCTGCCCTCCAGTTTCAGCAGTGCCTGCCTAGGCTAAGAAACCTGATCCTCACAAATTCTGCTGTCACCTCTGACTTGAGTGCTCACTGCAAAATTGCAAACCAAACCCAGTGGTGAGGGCAATGAGTAGAGTGTGTGAAAAGCCAAAGTGATGAAAATACTTCTCAGGAGCCTCTGGAGGGGAACAGCTGGAGGCACTGGAATAGACAAAGTGAAAGTCATCTGCAAATCCCTGGTTTCGAATGCAAACACTACAACCCATACAGAAATGCTGGCTAGTAAGAATATGGAAGAGGTGTTAAAATAATTCCAATGCTGTCTCAAAATGTACACATTTAAGAAAAATAAAGGCCAGGCCTGGTGGCACACGCCTGTAATCCCAGTACTTGGGAGGCTGAGGCAGGAGGATCGGTGTGCGTTCCAGACCAGCCTGGGCTACAAAAGTGAGCTCAAGGCCAGCCTGAACTGCATAGAGAGACCCTGACTGAAAAAGACAAAAAAAAAAAAGAAAGAAAAAGCAAACATCAAATATTTACCAAGCGAAGAAATAACAACAATCTTTAAAAACATTTTTTTTTTTTTTTTTTTTTTTTTTTTTTGGTCTTTTTGAGACATGGTCTCACTATGCAGTTCAGGCTGGCCTTGAGTTCACTTTTGTAGCCCAGGCTGGTCTGGAACGCACACCGATCCTCCTGCCTCAGCCTCCCAAGTGCTGGGATTACAGGTGTGTGCCACCATGCCCAGCTTTAAAAACAATTTTTTAAAACCTCACTTACTTTTACATACTGAGGACTGAACCCAGGGCTTTCCCAGTGAACTAGATCCTAAACCCTTTTTATTTTGGAGCACTGCCAAGTGGCCAAGCTGCCCCTTGGGGGTCCTCCTGCCTCAGCCTTCCCAATAGCTGAGATTACCGGTGTGTACTACCATGCCCACCCAATCATGACTTTTTATGATGTTACCAAAAGCATGTAAAATACTTAAGACATAGGGAATGTTTGCATTTTAGGACAGGAAAAAAAAACCCACCAAAGTTGAATTTCATTATAAATTAATCCTCTCACTAACTAGCTCATGTGCTAGCCTGCTACTTTTTTTGTTTCCTTACACCACCATGAACCCTTGCCCCTCTACCACCCTACCTTGCAACCAGCGGATCATGGACTGAAACCTCCACAAACTGAGAGCTAAACAAACCCTTCCCCCTTCAAAATAAATAAAAGATAAATTAATTGACACTCCAACACTATAAACACAATAAATACAATTAAGTTTCAGATTAACCAAGCCAGGTGAGGTGGTACACACTTGTAGTGCCCACATTCTAGGAGGATGAGGCAGGACTGTGTGCCTGGCCAGCTCAGCAATTTAGAAAGAGGCTGTCCCCAAATAAAAAGCTAAGGATGTAGCTCAGTGTGAAGGCCCTGGGGTTAATCCCCAGGATCTAGGGAGAAAAATACTTTTCCAAGCTTTTCAAGTAACAAAACCAAATGTATTTCTAAATTTAATAAAAGACCATCAAGAGAACATAATAAACACCATCAAGAGAACATAAATTTTTCAGTGCTTGACAAATACCACGAGTTTTTAAATTAGCTCCTCCCATCCCAGTTTTGGTTTTCTGAAGCAGTGTCTTGGTCTTGCTATGGTCTGGGTCTTGCTATGCCATCCAAAATGGCCTCGAATTCACCAATCTAGAAGGATGGGTACTTGTGGCCACTCCAACTAAATCAGTTGGTTGTAAGCCTGCCCTATGGGTGATTCAGCTGGCTTGGTTAAAGGGGTACAGAAAAAAAAATTTTTTTTTGAGAAAGTGTCTCGCTACAGTCTAGACTGGCCTCCAACTCTTGATCCTCCTGCCTCAGCCTCCCCAGCATGGGATGAAAAGTGTGCACCACAGCTGAGGGAAAATTTTTGAAGATACTTAAATGATCCTGATAATAAGGTAAGGTCTGAAAGCTATTGCTTTAAATCAATCAAGGCTCATAAATGGGCACAAATTAAGGCTGGTACAGCAACTACACTTAAAATGGCCAAAGAACACTCAGTCATCTCAACTTAGAAAACAGGGATGAAACTTCTTTCTGCTGGGCTCAGGTGGTTCTCCAGTACACCACACATCAGCTCCAGCCTGGGTACATCTCCACCCACAGGCTCAGTGGGGAGCTTTACCTTCTCCAGGTGCAGTGGAGACAATAGCACCAGGCTGCAGCTCTGCGGGCTCTGGTTGTAGGAGGGGTGGTACTTCTTGGGTGGTCTCCACTCTGGGACCTGCTGCTGGCCCCTGCCGTCACAGTAAGTGCGGGCTGTGGCCAGCATGTCCCTGGGCAGGTGGCAGAACATTTGCCTGCACAGCCTCGCATCGCTCACCTTGCAATTCTCCTGCCTCAGCCATCCGTGCTGGTAACTGGACACTAGTTCTCTAAAGGTTTTGGGGTGGTTTGTTGTTTTTTTTTTTTGCGGGATCAGAGATCAAACTCAGAACCTTGCACTTGCCAGGTAGGCACTTTCTTTTCTTTCTTTGTTGTATTTTAGGAAAGAGTCTGCAGGGTGTCCATGTTCTCATTAATAGTGATCCGCCCGGTCACAGCCTCCCAAAAGCTGGGATTACAGGCACGCACCTGAACGCCAGGTCTCAATTGCCATCTCAGCAAGCCCCGAGGGCGGGGCCAACACAGCAGGCACAGGATCAAACCTCTGGTCCCTGAGCCTGCTTGTAGGCACTTCAATCCGATGAGCTATTTGGCCGGCCCTTATTTTGTTTCTTTGTCTTTTGTCTCACTAAACTGCTCAGGCTGGTCTGAACACCCAATAATCCTCCAGTCTCACCCTCCCAAATCCTGGGATTACACCCTGCGCCTGGAGCACCTGGCAGCCGCCCAAACTGGGATCAGAAGCTCAGCCCTCCTCACTGCTTGGCCCCTCCCCTGGGTGGGGGTGGGGGGGTTCCCTGGAAACTTACTAGAGCTCCCACTAGGCAGGGTTTGCAGTTGTTCGCCGAGAAGTGAAAAACTAGGTCCCTGAGCTGACTTCGAGATTGGACCCTGTGGTACCAGAGCCCGCGCACAGTCCCGGGGGCCCTTGCACCCCACTTCCCGCCCCCCTCAGCCTGCCCTGGTGAGGGCAACCCAACCAGACACCTGAGAGACCCGACATCCTCAAGGCCTACAACCCGAGGGCCCTATCCCGCCCCTGGCGCCAGTGGTCTCAGACTCAGCGCAGCGAGTCCACTCACCAATCCTCAGCTAGCCAGCTGCCTCCCTGGCTTCCCTCATAGCGCTGCGCTAGTCTCTGCCTGGGTCTCCGACCGCTCCCAAGTGGCGGTTCCACGCTGCCGCCCCCCAGCCCCCCACCCCCAAAGCATGTTCCAGAAAGATTCCAGCAGAACCGGCGGGATCTGTGACAGAATCTTCCAGAGATCAACTCCCTATCCCCTCCTCCCGTTGGTTCTTGGGAACCCCACTTCTCCATTTGTCATGGTGGCCAAAGAGTGTGCCAACTAGAGAAATGGGAAAACCGCTGGCCAAAAAAATTGCCTGACCCATTGGGCAGCACAGCAAGACCTGTGGCTCCCCGACCCTGACACACAATCCTGACCTCCCAGGAAGACCCCATACAGGGTACCAATGTGATCCAAGGTCCCACCACATTGCCCAGGCAGCTTCGACTTGGGGTCCTCAGCATGGCACAAGTGCCTGCCTGGCAAGTGCAAGGTCGTGAGTTCGAACCCCGGTCCCACAAAAAAAAAAAAAAGACATTGTGTATTTGGGCCACACTTTTGAGAGCCTGGCTCACTATTCCCTAAACATAACAATGCAAAAATCTGGGCAGACCCCTCTAACCTTGGGGGACCCTACTTATCACCCAGGGAGAGGTACTGAGAAGGCACTACTCCTTGAGCTGTGGTTTGGGCCCTGGGTAGCACTGGTGGGGCAGGGCAGGAGACATGGAACCCCAAGGACGAGCCTGCAGAAGCTGTGGTCTGTCCATAAATACATGCTCATTTATTGTATACAGAGGGGACATATTTCCTGGGGATAAATTCAAGAATGAGTCAAACTTCATTTATTTGTGATATCCCTTCCCTTGCAGGCAAGTAACACAATCTAGAAAAACCTAAAACCATCCTGTTTTGAAGTTATTTTTCCAAGTTCTTAAGAGGGACAGAATTCAACACAAAACCACAATGACAGGTTTGTTTCTGAGTACACAAGCTGGGGAAGCAGTTTCCACCAGATTTCTGCAAAAGTCAGGCAAGACTTCTGCAGTGTTGGGAGGCCTCCTAGCCCACAGACGCCATGATGATGTCAACTGGCAGCTCCTCTGAACTTCGGGCTGTCACCTGCATTGTCACTGTGTCCAAAAGCAACAGCCGAGAGCGCACGAGGATGTCATGACCACCCCGGAACACGCCTGGTGGAAAGAGAGGCATGGCTGTGTGAGGCAGAAGGGCTGCAGGCCAGGCTGAGGCAGTGCTTCACAGCAGCTATCAAGGCAGCCCTCGAGTACAGTGGGATATGGTGCCTGCACAGGTCACTCGGCCTGGCTGAAGCCCTACACCTGCAACCACAGAGCAGGGGGAGTAAGGGTACTAACCATCAGTGAGCTCCTGCCCAGCTCAGGTGAACTCATGGTATGTAAGGCCAGTACCTGAGGTCTAGAGGCACTCACGTGGAACAGTCCCACAAAGCGCAAACCGCAGGGCAGGTGGCTGCAAGGCCCAGGGGACTAAGCTCCTTCAATGTGGCCAGAAAGGATGCAGGTGAGGGTTTCAGCTGTGAGGTCTTTCTAAACACTGAGCCAAAGTTTTAAAACTCCCATTTCCTCCCGCTACGTGTTCTAGGTGTAACTAACTGTGGTGCGCCCAGCCCCGTTATCTCGGAGGGAAGTGCAGGTGTGGAAATGTTCCCACAGAAAAGCCTGAGGGGTGAGTGCAGGTGCTGTGGTGTGCAGGCTGGGAGATGAGCGCTGCAGGTCCTTCCACCCTTCCATCTCTGTGCCTGTTTGAAAATGTCTAAGTGGAGATGCTTGAACGCCTACTGGCTGTGCAGGGGATCGAATTCAGGGCCTCCCACATGCAGTGTAGTTGCTGCGGCACTGAGTTCAATCCCTGCCCCAAATGCCTATTTTCTTAGTAAAGCGCAACCAGCTGAGCACAGAGGCACAGGCCTGTGGTCCAGCACTTGGGAGGCTGGGGTAGGAGGACTGCTGTGACTTCAAGGACAGCCTAGACTCCATTGCGAGATCAAGGACAGTCTGGGCTATGTAACAAGATCCTGTCTCAAAAAAAATGAAAAGCAAAAAGAAGAGAAGACTAACCAGAGAGAGAACACACCTGTAATCTCAGCACTTCAGAGGCAGACATAGGAGAATTGCCTCAACTTAGTAACTTAGTGAAACCATGATTTAAAATACATATAAAGGGCTAGGAATGTAGCCCATTGCCCTGGGCTCAATTCCCAGTATAAACATAATTAAAATATAATAAAATAAAAGGCTGGAGATGTATTTCACTGCAAACATCCTATGTTCAATCCCCAGTAACACCCCATCCAAAATTTTTTTTTTTTTTTAAATGATTTTTATGTACAGGATCTACAGGGTCTCAGCACATAGATCGGACTCATAGTGACCCTCCTGTTTTCAGCCTCCCAAGTGCTGGGATAACAGCTGCATGCACCACTATACCCAGTCTCAATCACCACCTCAGCACGCCCCAGGGACGGGGGCCAGGGGCAGGGCCGGCACAGCATGCAAGGGATGTAACCTTGGCTGCTTCACTCTGCCTAAGAAGGCATTTTAGTCCACTGAGCTATCTGACCAGCCTCTTTTTTTCCTTTTTATAGTACTAAGAACTGAACCCAGGGCCTTTGCACTGAGCCTATATCCAGCGCCATATTTTCTTTCTGTCTGTCTGTCTTCCTTTTTCTTTCTTTCTTTAATTCTGAGACAGTCTCACTAATTTCCTAAGTTTCTGAGGCTGGAAAGTATGTCCTCCTGTCTCAGCCTCCTGAAATGATGAGATTATACCACTACGCCTAGTTTGTCACATATATCTTACCAGACTATTTTAGCAACTATTATCTAATGGATGACTAGAACCCCATATTCATGGAGATGGAATCCAGTATGACATGGAGATTGAACCCAGGCCTCACACAGGTGAGGCAGCTGCTCTACCAACGAGCTAACCCCCAGCCCTTTGATTTTGGGACATCATGTCACTAAGTTGCGTATGCTGAGCTGACACTTAAATCCTCCTACCTCAGCTTTCCAAGTAGCTGACGGCAGAGCTTCCAGTGTATTTACTTTCTAAGAGAAGACCTTGCTATGCAGTTCAAGCTGGCCTTCAGCTCACTTTGTAGCCCAGGCTGACCTTGAACTCACAACAATCTTCCTGCCCCAACCTCTTGAGTGCTGGGATTACAGGCATGGGCCACCTGGCTACTTCCTGTGTTTTTAAAGCCACAAAATGATTCAATACATAGGTATTGTTTACTATAGGAATGGTGGTCACATGCTGGAGGGACAGCAGAATCAGTGGCAATAAAGGTAGGGAAGGGCAAACATATCTTCATGTTTTTTATACTTTGTGAATTTTCCCCTTTTTTATAGTAACGGAGATTCAATACATTGCCTCTGCACTGAGCCAAATCTCCAGCCCTTTTTATTATGAGACGGTCTCACCAAGTTGCCCAGGTAGGACTTGAACTTGTGATCCCTCTACCTTGGCCTGTAAGTGCTGGGATTACAAGTGTGCTAGTTGTAGAAGCAGTGGTCTCTGACTAGTGTCCCAGAGCGGTCCCCAGCCCTCCCACTGGAAGTGCTACTCACCTGCTAGGAGCAGCGTATGGGTGTTCTTGTTGTCTGGAACTTTGTCTGACCTCTCACATGCGTGCATTCCCAAGAACTTCACGATGTTGCCCACGGCCTCTGACACACAAAACAGCAGAGTTCAGCCATGCAGCTTGTTTTTGTGGCACTAAAGACCAAATCTGAGCCTATCTGGGCTGGGCACACACTCTACTTGAGCTCTATCCTGAGCTCCAAGGTATATCTTGTCCCCAGATGTTGAGGGCCCAGGGAAGTGGCAGTGCTCAGGCAGGGAGGGAAGGAACGCCAACCTGAGGATCTTGAAGACAGGCAACGGAGACAGTTGGGCCCCTACCTTCCAGCGTCTTGATGGTGGATAGCGTGAACGTCTCCTCCTTCTCAAACTCATCCCCTACCTCATCCCAGGCTGCTTCAAAGTTCACTTTCATGACCTTCTGAATATGATCTGCTACACTGACCTCCAGATCCTCTAGCTGGAGAAAGGGTAGAGTCAGACACCATTTCCAGGGAGAGCCCACCTCACACCCATGAGTGCTATCCTGAACCCTCCATTGTGCATGCCTGGCACTGAGCTGTGCTGGGCTCCAAGAACACAGTAACACGCTGGGGCAAACACCCTTGACACACCTGGAGCCTAGTGGCGCCCTTGAACACCAAACGCCCTGACCCTAGAGTCAATCTAGTAGGGTCCTGCTCATCCTACTTTCTGATAGCAGGACAATGCCCTTCCTGAAACACCAAGAGGCCAGACCTTGAGGATCGGGAGTCTAGTATTACAAAGGGTGCTCAAGTCTGCCTCCTGTGCCTTTCATTCTGGGGAGAATACACACGGCTCCAGGGAAGCAACCATTTCTTTTTGTTGTTTTGGTTCTTTGAAACAGAGTCTCGTTATATAGTCAGTCTGGCAATGAACTCACTATGTAGCCCAGGCTGGCCTTGAACGCATGGCATTCTCCAGCCTCGGTGTCTCTAGTGCTGGGATCATAGGCACGTACCATCATACCCTGAAGTGGCCATTTCTATTTCACCAGATCCTCCCTCTCCACTCAGTTGTAATCTTTGGACCTGACACACTGGTACTCTAGCTCCGTTTCTGATGAAAACCTAATGCTGGCCACACATGCATGGGGGTGCATATTCTATAGACTGATTGTGGCTACTGAAGATCCTGTGAGGCCATCAAGAAGCCGAGGGTGGTTGTTTGGGGCCAACATAAGCAAGACCCAGTTCTCACAGCAGAAGGAAGCCAGGTACAGCTCTGAAGGACCCCTTGGGCTGGGGGTAGCCCCCCGTTGAATATAGCCCCAGGATGACACACAGTGGAAGTCAGCTGTGCTCCACAGTGGCTATTCCTTTGCTGAGAAGCCCAAGTGGTCCCTGTTCCTGAACATTATGATCTGCACTGTAACGGCATTGCACCTGGCCTACACCACACCATGGAGAGCTTCTTCCCTGAGAGACCATGCATCAGTGGCCCTCTGTACCTGGAGAATGAGCATGGGAAGGGCTCGTTCAAGGGCATGCAATGACTGCTCAGCAAACAAATGGGTCTAAATCATGCTCACCGTCTGATTCAACAAGAATCTATCCTATAGCCAGGTGTGGTGGCGCATAGACATGATTCAATACTGGGGAGGCTGAAGCAGGAGAATTATTGTGAATTCAAGACCAGCCTGGGCTACAAAATGAGCATAAGGCGAGCCTGAACTGCACAGCAAGACCCTGCTGTCTCAAAAAGACCAAAAAAAAAAAAAAAGAAGCCTGAAATGCAGATGAAAATATACACCCTATGTGTTTAGTGCAGCTTTGTAAAAGGCACTGAAGATTTAGAAGCTCAAATCTCCAATGTTAAGGAAAAAAGGTCAAGGCTGTTATGTTCTATACATACCAGGGGGTATTTTAGTCATTAAAATTGGGAGGCTGGGGGTGTGCCTAAGTAAAGCCTGTGTTTAAGCTGGTTTCTATCACCAGTGCTAAACAGACAAACAAATCAGGTGTTTCTGAGGTATCTATAATAGTAGGAAAATGTACCACTGTTTCCAGTGAAAACTGCAGAATCTGTATAGAATGACCTCAATTATGAAACTTCTGCCAGGCATGGTGGTGCATGCCTGTAATCTCAGCACTCAAGTGGCTGAGGCAAGAGGATCACTGTGACTTCAAGGCCAGCCTGAGCTACATGGTTGAAACTTCTCAGACAAAAATAATAATAGTAGTAATAATAATGATGACAGTGATGGTGATGATAGTGGATCGTGTGCTTATAAAAGGACACCTAAGGACTACAAACAATTTTCCTATTTCTTTATGTGTTGGAAGCAGCAGGAAGCCAGGAAATTGGTCAAGTGTGTGTAGGTGGGACTGGGCCTCAGTGCCTAAAGCAAACAAGCTGCCCCAGTGCTGAGAAAAACATCCTGTCTGGTTCAGGCCAGCTATTAGTCCCTAAGAACTTTGTGTCATGTGATACAAACTTTAGTAAAGTATAAATAAAAGATAGTTTTGTGGTGAGTTGACTTAGTCTTGCCCATCAGGCACACTGGTGACCGCCTAGCCCAGCTTTTCATCTTGTCTATCTTTCTCATTCCTACCGCCATCTATCTCTCCCTAGGGTAGAACCATTCACAGTAAGATCATTGGATCCTTATATTTATGCTTTGATTTTATCACTTTCTACAGATGAATATGTACTTTTACATATTTAAAAAACATGTCTTTTTTCCTTCAGAACTAAGCACTGAACTCAGAGCATTCCCACTGAGCCACATTCCCAACTCTTTTATTTTGGGAGAGACTGTGCTAAATTGCTGCATTTCCCAGGTTGGGTATGAACCTGAAATCCTCCTGCTTCAGCCTCCAGTGTGGGGTTTACGGGCATGTACCCCATGCCTGGTTAACTAGAATGCTAAAGCTAAAACCAACAAGAAAAGAACTCAGTCTGGCCAGCAGCTACTGGAGGGAGAACTGCTCTGCGGTGCCCAATGCTGCTCCTTACCACGTACTCGTCCTCATAGCCCTCTTCGTCTATCTCCCCTGTCGTGGGGTCGCAGTCCTTCACAGTGAACTTCATCATGCAGCTGAATGTGCAGGCCACTGTGGGAAGAAAGGCCAAGTGATCAGGCTGTCCCTGGCCTGCCCTCTGGGCCTCTGCTGGGTGGGCAGCAGCTGTTAACAGGTCACCTGAGCTGAGCCTGGCAGGCTGGCCAGAGGCCACCCCTTGCAGGGCAAGGAAGAGAGAGACAAGATGAAGATGGAGCCAAATAGCAATGACCATGTCACAGCCAGGGCCACTGGGCAAGAAGCCAGCAGTGTCCCTGGGGCACAGGGAATGGGACTATGTGCTGTCCTATCTGAGACAGTGTGGCATAATGAAAGGATACTGCTTTGAGACTAGATTGGCCTGGTTCTGAACTCAGGCCAGACTCTGGGGCTTCACCTTCCTCCCCAGGACCAGAGACAGCAGAATTTGCTCTGAGGATGGAGTGAGGCACCCAGAACACAAGTGCTCAGTCCCAACTCTTCCTATAGCTTCCAGGAGGCTGGGTGGCATCTGAGGGGCTCACCAGCCGTGGGGTCTTCCTTGGGCAGCGCCACCAGCGTGTAGCAGGTGCCAGGCTGGTTGTAAGGCAGGCTTCGTGCAGGCACATAGCAGAGTACCTCGTAGGCCTCAGTGGGCTCCAGGTATACAGTGACATTCTCCAGCATGCGGTCATTGAGGGTGTTCGTGCAGTCAAACTAGATGGGGCACAGGGCAGATGAGACCCTGCTTCCCAACAAGAAGCTCCACCTTTCCCCATCCAGGTGCTGTCCCAAGTTCCCCATGTTCCTCCTTTGTTCCCAGAGAGGTCCTATGTCAGAAGTTTGGGGAAAGCTGTTGCTGGTGACACACTGCACTGTCAATTCCAGGGGTGTCAGGAGGTTCCAGAGGTGCCAGAACATTGTGGGACTCAATCCTGAGAATCCAGCAGCCATCCCAACCCTGCTCACCTGGAACACCATGTGCTCAGCGAAGATGTGTTTGGTGCAGTGGACTACATACTCCGTCTCCAACTCAGTGAGAGCCACAGGCTCAGGTGAGGACTTGAAGAGGGGCCCCAGGCCTTGGAAGTCTGGCACTGCTGCCAACTGCTCTGAAACCCACAGACCACATGTGCTTAACTTCTCCTTTCCCTGGCCAATTTGAGATTACTCGATTTTGTTTGTTTGTTTGTTTTGCATTACTGAGGATTGAATCTAGAACCTTTGCACTAAGCTATATTTCCAGTCCTTCACATTTTATTTTTGTGCCAGTCCCATACTCAGGTCTTTAAGCTTGCCAGGCACACGCTGTGCTACTGAGCTAAATCCCTGGCCCTTGTTTGGTTTTTTGAGACAGGGTCTTACTGCACAGTTCAGGCTGGCCTTGAGTTCACTATGTAGCCCAGGCTGGCCTTGAAGTCAAACCAATCCTCTTGTCTCAGCTTCCCAACTGCTGGGACTGCAGGCATACACCACTGCCACTGGCTGTCCCTTCCCTTTAAAACAGCATCTCACTAGTTATGCAGGCTGGGCTTGAACTCATAATTCTCATCTTGCTTCCCTGGGATTCCACGTGGACACAGCCACACCTATGTGTGATGGTTTCTATACAAGTCCACAGCCAGTTCTCAAGGTCTTCAGCCTACATGAGACACATGTGGTGTGCACAGTACTGGCTACTTGCTCTCTCCTGAACAGGTGTGTGTCTCACTCACAGGCTCAAATTGTACCCCCCTAGGGACTCTCTCCTCTCTTCTATCCTTGGAAGACATCAGAAGCAGAACCAGCAGAAGACCCCACTGTCCTGGGTCTAACTCTAGCTGGAGCTTCCTCCTCTTTTGGAGACATAGCAAAGATTCTCGAAAAGGAGGTGGAAACCAGGGAGAGACTAGGAAGATGAGGTGTACACTGCTGTAGCTACTTCATCAGCACACAACAAGTCAATCCTTCACACTGGCCGATGAAGACAGCTACCAGGTGGTCGTGCACGCCTATAATCCCAGTGCTCAGGAGACTGAGGCAGGAGAATTATTGTGAGTCCAAGGTCATTCTGTATGACATAGCAAGACCTTATCACATGAAGAAAGGAACAAAGAAAGCTACCTATCTAGCCAGCTGATGAAGCATGACTTGAGAATGAGCATATCAAAGACCCAACTTGGAATGGCCAACGGTGCTGGAGTGAAGCTGATACTGGCACACCATGGCCAAGAGATAGGGCCATAGGCACAACCACAGTCCTGGCCCTCTGTGCAGGCTGTTGCATGATGCCATGAACTGTGCTCTCCCCTGCTCTGTGACCATGGGCCACCTCTGTTAAGCCAGGAGGCTTGTGGTACTGTGTAGGAGCATCAGACAGACACAGCATGCCCCATTATCTCAGGCCACTCTCTGAGTGTGGAAGGTAACATGCTAACTGCAGATGCTGCTCTGGAAAAGGATGGAGAAAGGGAGGGTTCATGGATGATTGGCAGCATGGACAGGAAGGTGGGCACTATACCACTGCTGTGGCCAACATGCAACACAGCCAGATGGCAGGGAGAGCTTCAGCCCACAGAGCATCAGAGCAGGCGGGCCTCTATGCTACATGATGAGAGCCTTTCTGGGGGCTGGGGCTCAGCGGCAGGGCACTCCCCCTACTCACCAGCCTTGTTGTCTGGTTACTACAGGTTTTTTTTTCCTTTTTTCTGAGTGGCAGGAATTGAACTCAGGACCTTGTGCTTGCCAGGCAGGCACTTATGCCACTAAGCTATATCTCTAGCCTTTTGTTTTATAATAGTGTATTACATATAGTTCTAAGTTCACAAATAACACCCTGGCCTCAACCTTATGGCAATTCTCCTGCCTTGGCCTCCTGAGTTTCTAAGAGACAGGTGTTTGCCACCTTGGCTAGCTTAAAGTGCTCACTGGTAATCCCCTGACCCCACCCAGACTAAATATTAGTCCTTGGAGAATAGGTGTCCCCATACGGACCCTGTTGGTTGGTTCGGAGCACTCTTAACTCACCCTGGAAGATCTCTTGCCGGGTGGCTGCCACTTTCTCAGGCTGTTTGGTGGCTGTGATAGGGGTGCTTTCTGTAGGAGCAGACACACACAGTGACCAAAAGCTCCAAAACAGGCAGCAGGGGTATTGGCACAGCACTGTTACTCACATATTATAAATTCCAACTCCTGAGAATGGTGACTCTACCCACACTTGGAGAAGCTCCAGGGTGGGCAGTCAGTGCCATCATGCAGGGACTTTGGCCTCACCTGGTCTCTGCTCAGCCATGGGTGTGGTAGCCAGGGGCACAGACTTGAGGTCAAAGGGCTTTTCCGATGGCTCTAGGGTATATTGCTGCAGAGCCCTCTCCAGCCCAGGAATAGACACAGTCAGACCTAGAGACCAGAGGCCAGAGGTCACCACAGGACAGTACGACAGAAAACACAAGGACAAGAGCAGCAACTGTGGATGGGGAATGTTCTGACCAGAAGCAAATCTATTAACCCTCTCAGCCTCTGTTTAGTGAACAAATATAGACACAAAGTGACTCATCAAAAGGTAAACTGGTGTGAAGACAGAAGTTTGTACGAATGATAAATGTTCCCACTTACTGAGATTTTTCTACTTTCATGACCTGGCATTGCTCAAGATCATCACAAAATCATGGGTCACCAGACAAACCCAGTCATCTGTCTCAGATTTCTGTGGCCATGGAGAAGACATAGATCACAGATGCTACCAGACTCACCGTTTAGGATATAGCCGGCATTGAGTGCCTTCTGCTTTTGCTCTAGGACATTCAGGTAGAAGGTGGCTCGGTCTCTTACTTCGTTGTCATCATCCATCACACACCTATAGCCAGGATACAAGGTGTTATTGACAGGGCCTGATAGGAACAGCAGGAAGGATACTGCAGGGCATCACTTGGGGCCATGGGGGAGAGGAATGGGTCTCCTGAAATTGCACTTAGTCCCCAGAAGCGGGAGATCCAACAACTCTAGAACCCAGGCATCCAAATACACAGGAATGGGACATGGTGGCACACTGCTATAACTTTAGCACTCAGGAGGCTAATGTAGGAGGATCAGTTTAAGTTTGAGACTAGCCTGAGCTACAAACTGAGCTTAAAGCAGCCTGAACTGCACAGCAAGACCCCATGTCAAAGACATAAAAATAAATTTAAAAATAAATAAATAAATAAATAAATATAAGGATAAAAGGCAGACTCCTCGCACAGAACAGGACAATTAGAGGGAAGATAGCTATAAAACGGTTAGTTTCATCTTGGCATGAAGGAAATGTTTAAATCTATTTATTTTAAATTTGAGATCCAGAGATATACAGTTCAGTAACATAGTACCTACTTGGCAAATGCGAGGTTATGAGTTCAATTCCCAGTACTAAATAATTTAGACAAGGTCTCACTATGGGGCCTAGCCTGTTCTCGAACTTGTGTTGACCCTCCTGCCTCAGCCTTGACAATGCTGGGATTATAGGTATGCACCACCACGCTCACCCAATACAACTATTTTTAAAACTGGAATACTCCAGTTACAAATAGTCACTTGTGATAGGATCTGTACACTGCTTTTCTATTTTATTATTACTTTTTTTCTGTATATAGGACAGGGTATATAGGGTCCACAGGGTCTCACTACCCAAATCGCACTCAGTGATTCACCTGTGTTCAGCCTCTCAAGTGCTGGGATTACAGGTGTACACCCAGTCTCAATCGCCATCTTAGCACTCCTCTGGGATGGGGCCTGCACGCCAGGCGGGGGATCAAACCCCAGCTGCTGAGCTCTACCTAATCAGGCACTTCAGTCGGTTGAGCTATGAGGCTGGCCCTTTACTATGTTTGTCATGCAATCAACAGCTGTTTATACTTTCTCTCCTCTTGATTCAAAAACAGAGCAAAGCTGCCTGCCTGAGGGAATGCTATCCCCCAAGCCAGGCCCAGACTCACCTCTTCAGCAGCACCAGGATGCTGGGTAGCATCTCTTCATTCTGGGCTCCAAACTTGGCCAGAGCACTCACAGCACCTGCACAGAAAGCAAAGGTGGTTTGGCAGTGCTCAGGCCAGCTGTGGGGCCACTGGCACCAGCACATCTACTTAACAGGTCAGGAACCACTGCTGCCAGCAAATCCCAAGTTGCAGTCCCAGGAGCCACTTCTACACTGTTGCGATAAGACTGAGGAGCTGCCCACATCAGGCTTCTCCACTTCCATTCACAACCAAATGAGGAATCAACCATTGCTTAATACGTATCAGCTTCTGAAAGGAAAAATTCTGCCCAATGGGGTTGCATAAAAGGAAAAGAAAAAATTATAAAGAAAAATAAGGTAAGAATGCTGGCAAGATTGTTCAATGGTCTAAAGCACCTGCTTAGGAAAGCTTAGGCAACTGCAGAGACCCCGGTTCGAACCCCAGCACCACGTGCTGTGCCAGCCCCACCCCCAGGGCAGGCTGAGCCAGCCATTATAATAATTAAAAATAATAATAATAAATAAAATTAAAAAATTTTAAATTAAAAAAATAAAAATAAGATAAGGCACACACCTGTAATCCCGCATTCAAGAGGCTAAGGCAGGAGATGGAAGCCAGCCTGAACTACATAATGAGACTGTTTTTCTTTTTTTTCTGTGGTGGGCTCAGCCTGCCATGGGGGTGGGGCTAGCATAGCATATGGTGCTGGGGATCAAACCTCACTTCCTGCTTTGCCTACGCAGGTGCATTAGACCACTGAGCTATTCACCAGACCCTATACCCTGTTTTTTTGTTTTGTCTATTTTTTTTTTAAAAGTCAAGCAGGGCATGACGGTGCACTTGGGAGGCTGAGGTAGGTGCTCCTAAGTTTGAGCCCAGACTGGGTTGCACAGCAAGATCCTGCCCCAAGGAATAAAATGATACTTCAAAAAGAGTCAACAATTTACACAGGTTACATCCCCACCATTTAACTAGATAACATTTGAATTCCTTTCCACAATGATATACAATCATTTCATAAGGTAGGGAACAAGGAGCCAGGAGCCCTGTTCTCCTGGTCCTGACGCACCTGCACGGACCTCCTCATGCTCCAGAACCACGCGGTTGTAGATGAAGCGGATGTACTTGGAGGGGTTGTTGGTCTTGGGCCCCTCCTGGCCCAGAAGATGCAGGATGCGTGTGGCCAGCACTGTAAATTCACAGTCCTCAATGAACTCACACAGATGAGATAGCCCCGTCTCCTTGCTCTCTGAGTTCTCCTCAATGATACTGATGATGCAGTCCACAATGGCGCGCTTGTACTCAAAGCCACCCTGCAGGGAGGATGCAGCTGAGCCTAGAACTGGAGCCTGGCCAGACCTAGGACTAGGAACATGAGGTCACACTGGAGCCTCAAGGCTCTAGCTCACTTGGTCTCTACATCTGCTCTGTGTGTACATGGAGCTCTTTTGCTGCTAACAGGAAGAGCTTAATGGGAACATTTCAGAGCTGCTGTTCTTCCTCAGATGAGACATAGGCATGAATGAGCTGCATCAAAGGATCAGACACAGAATCACTGGCCCAGCAATTCTACTTCCACTGGGTACCCTGACCAGCCGACAGCAGAGCCTAACAGGTGTGAATCACTAACAACTCAAATGTGAAATCGCCCTGAGAGCCTTGAGTGTCCTGTACAGTGTCTCCATTCACCAGGCCTTAAGAAGGAAGGGCATTCTGACACAGGCTGTAATCTGGAGAAACTTCAAGGGCATGATGCAACATGAAATAAAACAAACAGAAAGAGACCAGTCCTGTCCAATGCCATTCAGACAGGGCACTTGGACAAGTCAGTCAGAAACAGAAAATGAAATAGTGGCTCAGGGCCTGGGGGGAGGAGGACACACAGCTACTGTTTACCAGGGATGAAACTTTTGCTAAAAATGTCAAAGTCACTAGATGGATGGTAGTGAGGGTTGCAAACTATGCACTTTTTTTTTAATTATTATTTTGTTCTTAAACCTTATTAATTTGTTTGTGTTATGGCCGGCTCAGCCTGCCCTGGGGGTGGGGCTGGCGCAGCATGTGGTGCTGGGGATTGAACTGTGGTCCCTGCGGGTGCCTAAACTTTCCGAGGCAGGTGCTTTAGACCGCTAAGCTATCTCGCCAGCCCAAACTATGCACTTTAATGAGAGGTGGCAAATGAGAGGTCAGAGGCACCAGGTATATAACCTAGGAACAGGAAGTGCTCTGGGTCAACAGAGAGTGCCATTCTAAGAAGAAGTCCCTCCTGAACATGATGTCACCAGACTGTTACCAAGGGAAAGGGTAAATAAATCCCCTAGCTTTGATTTTTTTTTTTTTTGTTTTTTCATTTTTTCTTTTGAGATGGGATCTCTATGTAGTTCAGGCTGGCCTTGAACTCACAATGTAGCCCAGATTGGCCTCAGACTTGCAGTGATCCTCCTGCCATAGGTTTCCAAATGCTGGGATTATAGGCATATGGCACCATGCCTGGCTTGCCTGGTCATAACTGACTTTAGAAAACCATAAATTTTGGAAGCTTCACAGCTGATAGATGTTATTGGGCTCCAGTAGCTTTGTTACAGAAGACACCTATGCTCGGAGGTTGGGGCAACAGCTCAGTGGAATAAGTGCTTGCCTGGCAAGCACAAGGTCCTGAGTTCCATCCCTGGTACCACAAAATAAAATAAAATGAAGACACCTGTACTCAAACCACTTAATGTATACATTCCTTTTGTTTTTGTTTTGTTTTTTTGAGACACGGTCTTACTATGTAGTTCAGGCTGGCCTTGAACTAACTATGCAGTCCAGGATGGCCTTGAACTCATGGTGATCTTCCTGCCTCAGCCTCCCAAGTGCTGGGACAGAATATGTGTTCAGAATAGAGTAATACCACCTGCCTCACAAAGTGTACAGTTTTAAACCTTCTGAATTAGGAGCAGGTATTTAAAGCTCAGGAACCATTTCTAAAATTTATCTGGAACCAGAAAAGACCTAGAATTGCAAAGACAATCCTGGGCAACAAAAATAAGGCAGGAGGCTTTACAATTCCTGACTTAAAGTTATACTACAGAGCTACCGTGATAAAATCAGCATGGTATTGGCAAAACATAGACCTGAGGATCAATGGAATAGATTAGAAGATGCAGAAGCAAATACGAACACACACTCAGCCACCTTATTTTTGACAAAGGGGCCAAACATGTTTACTACAAGAAAGACAGCCTCTTTAACAAATGGTGCTGGAAAAACTGCCTCTCTACATGCCAAAAGCTAAAATTTGACCCAGATCTATCACCATGCACTAAACTAAAGTCAAAATGGATTAAAGATCTAAATATTAAGAGAAACACTAAATATCCTAGAGAAGAATGCCGGAGGAAATCTTAAAAACATTGATCCATCAGGGTAGGCAAAGAGTTCGTGGACAAAAATCAAAATGCACGTTTAACACTTGAAAGAATAACTGGGACCTCCTCTGGCTAAGAAGTTCTTTCATGTCAAA
Organism: Capromys pilorides; assembly: GCA_004027915.1. Taxonomy (NCBI): domain Eukaryota; kingdom Metazoa; phylum Chordata; class Mammalia; order Rodentia; family Capromyidae; genus Capromys; species Capromys pilorides. Next base: position 39,636 of record PVKN010002751.1, read on the forward strand.
AGAAATTACCAACGAAGTGAAAAGACAACCCACAAATTTCAAAAAGATTTTAACTAGCAAGTATTCAGACAAAGGTCTTCTATCTAGAATTTATAAAGAACTGAAAACCATTAGGGTCCCAAAATTCAAAGACCCAATCCAGAAATGGGCACCTGAGATGAGCACACACTTCTCAGAGAAAGAAATTCAACAAGCCTATAAATACATGAAGAAACGTTTCACATCACTAGCCATTCGTGAAATGCAAATCAAAACAACACTTAGATACCATCTCACCCCAGAAAGAATGGCTACTATAAAGAAATCAACCAACAACAAGTGTTGGAGAGGCTGTGGGGAAAAAGGAACTCTTCTCCACTGCTGGTGGGAATGCAGACTGATGCAACCATTACGGAAAGCAGTATGGATACTTCTTAAAAAACTAGAACTAGAAATCCCATTCAATCCAGCTACCCCCCTACTGGAAATTTTCTTTTCTTTTTTTTGGCGGGACCGGGGTTCAAACTCACAACCTTGCACTTGCCAGGCAGGCAATTGTGCCATGGAGCTATCTCCCCAGCCCCTTCTACTGAGACTTTTCCCAGAAGAATTGAAAACATCATATCATAGTGATATCTGTGCACCTGTGTTCATAACAGCACAATTTGTGATAGCCAAATCTTGGAAACAACCAAAATGTCCATCATCTGAAGAATGGATGAAAAAGATGTGGTATTTTTATAAAATGGAGTATTACTCAGCTATACGGAATGATAAACTAGAAGACTTCATATATAAGTGGATGTATCTTGAACACATATTCATAAGTGAGATAAACCAGACCTACATGTGCAACTATCGTATAGTCTCCCTAGTGTAAGGACTCAAAAGAATAAATAAATAAATAAATTAATTAATTAATTAATTAATTTGGCGGGGAGGGTACCACGAATCAAACTCAGGACCTTGCATTTTCTGCATCCTCAACCCCTATAAATTTTTTTTTTTAGAAGAGTGACTTAAATACAAAATGCATTTGGAAGAGTTAAATATAGTTAAGGTTTACTGAAATCATTAATGTTTAATTATTTGACCAACCTTACATACCTGTATCTATTAATCTAAACAGATTTGATGATGAATGATGTAATACAACCATTGTTAAATTTTTGTTCTTGGTTTTGAAACTCTGTACT
>PVKN010002752.1:0-40696 GCA_004027915.1 Capromys pilorides
CCTCCTCCCCTCCCCTCCTCCTTCCTCCTCCCCCTTTCCTTCAATACTGGGGATTGAATCAGGGTCTCCTCAGCCCTTTTTATTTTTATTAACAGGTTAGGTCTTCTTTCTTTTTTTTTAACTTTTTTTTAAAACCTCATTTATTTATTTGAGTTATGGCCTGCTCAGCCTGCCCTGGTGGCGGGGCTGGCACAGCATGTGGTGCTGGGGATTGAGCCATGGTCCCTGTGATTGCCTAAACTTTCCCAAGCAGGCGCTTTAGACCGCTGAGCCATCTTGCTGGCCCATCAGGTTAGGTTTTGCTAAGTTGTACAAATTGGTCTCGAACTTGTGATCCTCCTGCCTCAGCCTCCCAGAAGACTGAGATTACAGGTGGGTACCACCACTCCTGGCTGGACTGGACTTTTAAAAAAGAGAGGCAAAGAGAGAATGTTACTGTGGCTTGGCCAGAGAGGAGCCAGGCAGAACGCTGTTACTGAGGTCCAGGTGAGTCATGTTGACAGCTCCACCCAGCGGGGGCTGTGGCAACAGAACAGCCCAAGTGACTGCTAGCTTTGGGGTCTAGGTGGTGGCCCCATCTCCAGGATCACAGGGCACAGGACAAGGTCCTTATGGCATGTGACAGGGACAATCATGGAGTTGATGCAAGGAAGTATGAAGGGCCCTCTCACCTTGCTGACATTCTTCTTGCTGGAGCAGAACCTGGTTACCTGGGACCAGAAATGTCGGATCTGCCAGATCAGAAAGAGGCAGAGGACGAGCAGGTTGCCACAGCACCGAGGGTCTCTGCAGCTGCAGTCCTGGGGCAGCAGGCTGTGCACCGGCTCCCACTCGGGGCCCCAGAATGGCCCCACCACAGCGCAGGCGCCCAGCAGTGTCAGCAACATGGCAAAGCTTAGGTCAGGCAGGTGATGTTAGGGAGTTGGAGGGCAGGACTGGTGTGGCTGGTCCAGACAACCTGGGATTGGGTGTCCCTGTGTCATAACTCCATTGTCACTGAGGCTACCTCACAAAGGAGCCTGATGCTGAAGGGGTCACTCCAGCCACTGGTCTCGGCCAGCATCCCTCTATGCAGGGAAGAACAGAGTTGGGGGAACATCTAAAAGGGGTCTAGAAGCTGGTTAATGGTGGTGCACTTGGGAAGATCGTTGCAAGTTCGAGACCAGCCTGGGCTACAAAGTGAGCTCAAGGCCAGCCTGAACTGCATAGCGAGACCCTGTCTCAAAAAGACAAACAAAAGGAATTTTTAAAAAAAAAAACTGTTTTAAACATCCATATTCTTCCTTTGGAATGAAGGAACTAAGTTTCTTCTGTGTATCGTGGGGTGATGTAACCTGCAGTGTGATTTCTTTCTGTCATATATTTTTATCCATTTGTCCCTCAGTTTATTATCAAACATTTAATAAGCACTGTGGAATGTTTTGTTTTTTTTTTTTTTTTGAGACAGAGTCTCATTGTGTAGTTCAGGCTGGCCTACTCACTAGGTAGCCCAGGCTAGCCTCAAACTTGCCACAATCCTCCTGCTTCAGCCTCCTGGGTGCTGGGATTACAGGCACAAACCACCACACTCCTGTATCCTTGCATTCTTTTAGGACTACTTTAGCATCTATTTCTCTCTGCTCAGAGTATCCTGATTTCCTGTTGAATTATTGTTCACACACCAGGATTGATGTTAGTGAGAACAGATACTACCCTGACTGCCTTTCACCCAGAAATTATATTACGTCTAAAATAAACCAGGTGTGCTGGATATGCCTATAATATCATAATTTAAGAGGTAGAGTAAAGCCAACCCAGGGTACACAGTGAGTTGAAAGCCAGCATGAAGTACTGAGAGAGATACTGTCTTAAAAAAAAATACAGAGTAGTTGAACAGGTAGGGACATCAGTCAACCAGACTTTACCTTTTTGTGGCTAGACTGTAAGTGATCCCTGGGGTCCCAAGGAGAGGGATCACCTATTTACCAAGCAGTTGAAAGACTTTATTTATTTTAAGAACACAGCTAGGTGTGGCCGCACACACCTGTGATCCCAGCACTCAGGAGGCTGAGGTAGGATGATCACTGTGAATTCAAGGTCAGCCTGAACTACATAGTTAGACCCAGTCTCAATGAAAAGAAACCCCCAAAATAAATAAAATAAAATAAAAGAACCCAAAGTACTTACTGTGCCACATTTCCTGGTTTTTTGTTTTGTTTTGTTTTGTTTTTGTTGTTGTTGTTGTTTTTTGAGACAGGGTCTCGCTATGCAGTTCAGGCTGGCCTTGAGCTCACTTTTGTAGCCCAGGCTGCTCTCCAACTCGTACTGATCCTCCTGGCTCAGCCTCCCAAGTGCTGGGATTACAGACGTGTGCCACCACACCTGGCCATTTCCTGGGTTTTTGTTTGTTTGTTTGGTTGGGGTTTTTTTGTTGTTGTTGTTTTTGGGTTTTTTTGTATTTTAGGGTAGGGTCTACAGAGTGTTCAGGGTCTTACCACTAGATCAGACTTGTAGTGATCCAGGCGCCACCACACCCAGTCTCAATAGCCATCTCCGTGTGCCCCAGAGGCAGGGCCAGCTCAGCAGGCCCAGAGATCAAACCTTTGGCCCCTGTACCTGCTTTCAGGTGCTTTAATCTGCTGAGCTATTTGGCCAGCCCATTTCCTGGTTAAATATCAGTGCCTCTTGTTCCCAATACTCTCTCACAGACCCATAAGTAGAGGTGCAAAATAAGTTTGGGCTTTCACTTCCAAGACAAGGCTCTTAAATTTCAAGGACAGAGTGTGGAGTTAGGAATACTAGGCTCATAAGAAAAAAGAAGGCATCCCATGACAGCTGGGAACTGGTCCAGCTGTCTCAAGGAGCTAGGACAATGTTGCTAGGAGCTTCTCTAACACTGTAACTGGGCCTTGGGATTCTGTTGAACATAAAAAACTTCACTGAACCTTACTATCAGATGAGGCCACTTTATTATAAGACAAAAAACGAGGGCTGAGGAGATGGCTTGGTGGCATAAGCACCTGCCTGGCAAGTACAAGGTCCTGAGTTCAATCCCTGGTAAGGTAAAAAATAAAAAGACAAAAACAAAAGCATTCCTTAACCAAGTCTGAATATACACAAATACATAAGCACTGCCAAACCACAAAAACAACCAAAGATTCCTTTATCTCGGCAACTATGAGTGACTGCAGCATCTCTCCAACCCATCCCTGTCACCTTGAGGAAGAGATTAAGTTGCCCCATTGTGGAAAAGTCCATGCCCCTTGACAGCACATAATCTAGAGCAAATCTCACTTCTTTGACTTGCCTCAAAAGCACTTAGCATAAGCCTTTATCTTACGGCAATCCTTTCATGCCATCTTATTGAGAAGCTCAAGAGTCCCCTGTGCCATGTGTTATCCTTTTTGCAACAAGTGATAATGCTCCAGGCTGTGTTCCTGGTGGATGGCTGAACACTTTAGTCGTGGCCTGATCCAAATGGTCTCAAGATGTGTACAGCATCCGAGATGAGGAAGGACCTAAGGACCAAGGAGGACCTCATAGGAGTATAGCCTTAAGCAATGGAGATTTGGAGCAGCCCTAAGAGCAGGATGCCAGTCAAAAAGCAGCTCTGCTAAATTGTCTCCAAACACAATAATTCAGCCCCATACCTTCCCACTCCAAACCTGCTCTTACCTCCTAAGTTCCCCCACTTAACGGGTTCTAACTCAATTTCCCACCAGAGATGTTGAGAAGGTACATGACGATGGGGGGAAAAAATGGGGGCATTACCAATAGTTATCTTTCCTCTTCAGTATGAAGTCAAAAGATTATTTTTTGTGTGTGTGTGTCTTTTTGAGACAGGGTCTCACTATGCAGTTCAGGCTGGCCTTGAGCTCACTTTTGTAGCCGAGGCTGGTCTCAAACTCGCACTGATCCTCCTGCCTCATCCTCCCAAGTGCTGGGATTACAGGCATGCGCCACCACACCCAGCCAAAAGATAATTTTAAAAGCACAAAATTTTGCTCAAAAAATAAACTGACAAGGGCCAGCAGTATAGCTCAGCGGATTAAGCGCTTGCTTAGGGAAGCGCAGGGCCCAGGGTTTGGTTCCTGGGCCCACCAGCCGCGCGGGCACAGCTCTCAAGCACGCTGAGCCAGCGATGGAGTCCGGGCACAGTGGTGCGCGCCTGTAATCCCAGCACTTGGGAGGCAGGAAACAGGTAGATCACTATGAGTTGCACAGTGAGACCCTGTAGAAAAAGCAAACAAACAAACAACAACAACAACAAAAATGAACTGACAGGCAGGGAGTATAGGTCAGTGGAACAAGTGTCTGCCCGGCCAGCACAAGGTCACAAATTCAATTCCCGATGCAAAAACAAAAGAACTGACAGAAGTCAAGCGTATGGGTGAACGCCTGTGGAACTTTGAGGTAGTAGGATCAGAAATTAGAGTCGCGCCTGGGCCATCTAGTGAGACCTCGTTTCAAAAAAGCAAAAAGTTGCGAGAGATTTGCTGGCGACGGGGCTCAGTCGTCCATCCGTGGGTTCAATCTTCCAATATTCAGAATGGTGAAGCCATTTAAGTCCCTTGTTTTTTTGGTGTGCCATTTTTTTTTTTTATTTTATGTATTTGGTACAGGGTCTCACCACGCAGCTCGGACTCCTAGAGATCCTCCTGTTTTCAGCCTCCCCAGTGCTGGGATTACAGGAGGACGCCACCACCCCAGGGCCATTCGCTGCTCGGCGCGCCCCGGGGGCGGAGCCGGCACCCCATGAGGGACCAGGAATCGAACCGTGGTCCCTGCGCTTAGACAAAGCGGCGGCATTCCCCTACACTATCTCGCCGGCCCTAGTGTGCCATTTATTTACTGTTTAATTCATAGTTTCGGCCAAGAATTTATAGTAACACGCTAATAAAATTAGCAAAGCGACCCGCTCAGAGTATGCGCCCACGTGAGTAGCCCTAGGGAGCGAGCCCCGCCCGCTCGTTGTGACGTCATTTCCGCTTCCTGTCGCAGTTGCAACCATTTCCGCTAGTTTAGTGCGGCTTTGGGACTTTTCTGACGTCGGGTGATCGTGGAGAGTGAGGAATCCCGGGAACCGCAGCCATGGTGAGTGCGTGAACCTGGTGGAAGCACTGGCAAGCGGGAGGCTCGGGGTTCCGTTTACCAGCCGTCCTGTGGGAGGCTTAGAATCTGCGCCGCCTGAACCGCTCGATGCTCTGTGCCGCCGCCGGGTCCCGAGTTAGAACTCTGGCCGCCGGAAGGTACCTTCAGAGGGGCCGAGGTTCGAGCTAGGGAGGCTTCAGTGTCCCAGCGCCTGTAGTCGGATCTGCTTTACGGCACTCGGCTTGCGTCCTCGAAGGTCTCCGGTCGGCAGGGAGAGCATGAGCCAACACAGGAAAAAGACCAACCCACGTGGGAGAAAGTTGGAGGAAAACTCCATTCCCCAACCTTTTCTCCCTTATCTTTTTATGCTATTTACAGAAGACGGCGTGGGAGCCTGGGGTTCGGCTCGTCATCACCGAACCACTCTAATCCCATTGCTGGGTTCGGGAGGGAGCGGTTTTTATTGGTTTGCGCATCGTGCTTAGAGCGAGTTAACACGTGGCAGGGACTTTAAAAAGTTTCTGCCTTTGGGGGTTGCGATGAATGTGGAGTGACCCCGACTTACAGGCTGCACTGCAGAAAGGATCCTTGAGTCAGTGGCCTCAGGAATCTGGGGTCCTAGTGCCACGATGAGTGACAACCACACCTGGTTGTCTACTTGATGATGAACTAGGGCGAGTTCTAATTACGGTGCGCTGCTGTAGTTAATTCGCATTGGCACTTGATAAGGAAGAATTTTGCAAAGCAGTTTACTTCTGTAATGAGATTTATTTCGGTGCTAAGGATTGAAGCTAGAGCCCCCACACTGAGATACATTCCCCATCACTTTTTAAAGTTTGAGACAGAGGAGTTAAGTTGCCCCACCAGTACTGGAACTCGTTGATCCTACCTCAGCTCACAGAGTGCAGGATCTCAAGGGTGTGCCCCAACGCCTGGCTGTAGTGAAGTTTACTGTAATCGAACACGAATCCCTTCAAGAATACCCTCCCGCTTTCTTCTCCACCCCCCCAATGCTGTTAGAAAGCCAGTACAGACAGTGTAGAACATGAATTGCTAAACCAGTGCCCCTCTAGTTTCATAAAAAGCTTTGAGATCTGGTCGTATCTGATGGAACTTTGCTACAGTTTTCTTTAACCATACCTAACAGGGATAAGAGTGTATAAGAATGTTGAGATCGAAAGGGGTAATGGGTTAAACAGAACCCTAATACTTGATGCAGAGAGCATAGTACAGACATGCATCACTTAAATACAGAAATGTGTTCTGAATATTGTGTTTAGTACATTTTGTGGTTCTGTGCATATCACAGTATGCATGCACATTTACCTGTCAGGGCTCCTGCAGGTCATTCTTGTCTAAGCACCAACAAAACCAAAGAGATGCCTCAAACTAGTAGTGTATTAGGGTTGCTGCTGGCCTCTGGCTACAGCCTCAGCCGTTGGTTCATTTTTTTTATACGTGGTCGCACTATGAGTTCCCCAGGCCAGGCTTGACTTTGGTTTTTTGTTTTTTGTTTTGTATCGGGGATTGAACTCAGGACCTTGTGCTTGCCAGGCAAGCGCTTATTCTACTGAGCTATATCCCCAGCCCTTGGGCCTAAATTTAGGATCCTGCCTGGGCCTCTCAAGAGCGTTGAAATTAATGTGTGCATCACCACACTGTCCTGTGAATGTCCAGGTGTGATGGCATACGCCTGTAATCCCAGCACTTGGGAGGATGAGGCAGGAGGATCAGTGCGAGTTCAAGACCAATACAAAAGTGAGCTCAAGGCCAGCCTGAACTGTATAGCGAGACCCTGTCTCAAAAAGACAAAAAAAAAAAAAAACTTTTCCAAGTATTGTGTGTTGTACAAGACTTTTCCTTCCCGTCTATCGGTGCTGGGCACTTTATCACTGAGTTGTACCCTATTTTCATGCTATACTTTTATATGGATACAATTAGTTAGCCACTATCATCACAAACACAAGTAATGCAAGTGTGCTAGGACCTTACAAAGGCTGCAGTGTTACTAAACAATAGGAATTTTTCAGCTATGCTATAATCTATGGGACAACTGTTGTAAACACAGTCTGTTTGCCCTGTGACTATATTTGTTAAAACCCTGTAGATTCTTTTGGTTTTGTTTTTGAGACAGGATCTCACTGTTAGTTCAAACTTGCCTCAAACCCAGGCAGGCCTCAGACTTGAGATGATCCTCCTGCCTCAGCCTCCTGTTGGCTGGAATTGCAGGCATTCACTGTTGTATCCAGCAACCCTATGGGTTTTGGTTCTCTAATATCCAGGGAGAAAAAATTGACCAAGCTAGGGGTTTAAGTTGAGTAGCAGTGCAATTTCATTCACTCCATGTAGCATAAATTAAAGCATAAATAAATACATACTAAAAAAGCTTTATTTTGTGTTTACAAGCTACTAAACTGTTGGTTTTAAAATTGTTGACATATTTAAGGTTATAAACCAGGCTAGATATGTCACATGCCTGCAATCCCAGGACTGTGAAAGACTGAAGCAGGAGGATCACAAGTTCAACCCCAGTCTAGGCACTGTTGTAACCTTGCAAGACCCTGTCTCAAAATAAATAGAACGTCTGGGGATATAGTTTAAGGAAAAGACCCTGAATTCAGTCTCCTTTCCTCACCCCTCAAAACAAAAGAATGTAAAGATGGTGGGGCATGGTAGTGATATCTGTTGTCCCAGCATCCAGGAGGCTGAGGCAGGAGGATTGTGGCAAATTCAAGGCTAGCCTGGGCTAAATAGTGATTTTAGGTCCAGGCTGACTCTGTAAAAGGAAATGAAAAGGCTAGATAGGTTCTGGGTTTTTTGGTTTTTGTTTTTTTTTTTTATTTATGTTATGACCGGCTCAGCCTGCCCTGGGGGTGGGGCTGGTGCAGAATGTGGTGCCAGGTATGAAACCATAGTCCCTGTGGTTGCCTAAGCAGGCGCTTTAGACCTCTGAGCTATCTCCAGCCCTGCATGTGGGGGGTGGGGGTGGGGGTGGGGTACCGGGGATTGAATTCTGGACCTTGTGCTTGCCATCAAACACTTGCTCCACTGACCTATCTCCCTGCCCAGTGCCCCAGTTATATATGCCATAAGCTTCATCTAGGTTTTTGTCGTCTGACCAAAGAAATTTTTTTTGTTTTAATCATTGCCTTTTTACACGTATACACAGTTGTGTGCCTGTCACTGTATCTAATTTTACAGGATTTTTATTAATTCGATTCAGGCCAGGAGTAGTGAGCATGTGGTGCATGCTCATAATCCTAGCAAAGGCTATAGTGGTGCACGCCTGTGATCTCAGCACTCAGGAGGCTGAAGTGGAAGGATCTCAAGTTTGGGGCCAGCCTGGACTACAGACTGAGTTCACCAGCTTGAAATGCATAGTGAAACCCTGTGTTGTAAAGACAAAAAGAAAATTGATTCCTGCAGGAATATCATTGAATCTAATTTTAGAGCATTTTTATTAACTTCATTCCCCCCCCCCCCCAAAAAAAAGACCTACTTATTAGCTACTAATAAAAATTAACTAGTGCCTGCAAGCAGTTGCAGGGGCCAAGGGTTTGGTCCCTGGCCTGCCATGCCAGACCCACCCCCTGGGCACACTGAGCTGGCAATTGAGAATAGGCATGGTGGCATGCACCTGTAATCCCAGCTCTTGAAAGGCTGTAAATAGGCGGACCACTATGAGTCCAATCTAGTAGTGAGACCCTGAACACCCTGTAGACCCTTCCCTAAAAAAATAAAAGAAATAAAAATTAACTAATCTTCAATTGGCCAGGGGCTGTGGAGATGGTTCAGTGTTATCCCATGGCAGTGCAAGGTCCTGAGTTCAATCCCTGGTACCACAAAAAAAAAAAAAAAAAAAAAAGTGTATATGAGGAAGGCTGAAGTAAATATTCTAAGGACCCTGGAAAGTGAAGCAAATGTCCTGACTATGTGTGGTACTGGGAATCAACTGCAGGGCCTCATGCATGTAGGCAAGCACTCTACTGCAGAGCTGCATCTCTAGCACTGACGTCGGTTTTGTTTGGTTTTCTGTACTTGGGACTGAACCTGGGCCCTTTGCGTTGCGCCTTATCCCCAGCTCTTTATTTTTCATTTTTGAGAGCGAGTCTCACTAAATCACTAAGTTGCAGGGCTGGCGAGATAGCTCAGCAGACTAAGTGCCTGCTTTGGCAAGCACAGGCACCAGGGTTCGATCCCACATGCAGAGCCAGGCCAGCCCCGCCCCCGAGGCTCCCTGAGGTGAACAGTCCTGGTGTGGTGGCAGATGCCCAGGTCACACCCATCTTGTAATCCCAGTGCTGGGGAAGCTGAGACAGGAGGATCAATGTGAGTCCAAGCTGCTTAGCGAGACCCTGTAAAATAAATAAGGATGTGAATGACTCATTTTGCCTTTCTAAAATCAGACAACACTTTATTCCATGAGAGAATAAGTTCTTGTGGGCTGAGCAGAAGAGGTTGGTCTGGTAGGCGGAAAAGGACTGAAACAAAGAAAAAAAGGTAGATTGGTTGTTTCAAAGTTGCTTTTTTGGAGGCCTGGCCCAGGAGAGAGAATATACAAAATTGTAGCTGTTAAATTTTCTCAATTTGAATAGGGCCCTGACTGGTGTTGTCAAAGGACAAAGTGGCAGCAGTGTGGTTTAGTAAGTAGGATGGTGACAGAAGAGAGACAAATCATGTACTGTGTGGTTACCTGGCAGCACCCTCTCTAGAGGGAGGGCAGAATAGCTGCTTGTTTCCGTTTACCAGTTGTTTAAACAGTGTTGACACTATAAGCACAGTTTGACTTTTCAGCTATGTGAATGTTTTGTAGATTTGAAAAAATGATTATTTTATTTATCTATTTATTGGATTTTTTGAGACAGGGTTTTGCTATGTAGTTCAATATGACCTTGAGCTCACTGTGTAGCCCAAACTGGCCTCAAACTCCTTCCAAGCGCTTGGGGTTATAGGCATCCACCACCATGCCCAGGTTCAAAAGGATATTTATTATTATTATTATTATTACTACTACTACTACTACTATTGTTATTATTTTATTTATTTATTTGCGGAACTGGGGATTGAATTCAGGCTCTTGTGCTTGCTAGGCAAGTGCTTATTCTACTGAGCTATCTCCCCAGCCCCAAAAGGATATTTTTTAAAAAGCAAACAGAAACAATTGTATATACAAACTCCTAATTGTGTGTTGATTACTACCAGAAGATGAATGTAAACAACTTTTGCACAGAATACTCTGTGTGGCTGTGGCAGATTATATCCTAAGAAGAATAAGAAATTTTGACCCTGGTGAATTTGTTGGTAGAACAATTCGGGTGTATTAGAGTAGAATAACAAAAGAAGTGTTTTCATGTGTTGGAAACCAGGATCCCACTGAGGACTGAGAGATTCGCATATAGTATGGAGAGCATTTTGTGCTGTATTTACTATAAATTATACCTTAATTTTGACTTGATGAGTTTGGAGTGCGATATGAAAATCTAAACTTGTGGCAGTGATGGTGAATTCTGGCACGCGTTCCACAGTAAGCTGTTTATCACCCGTTAAAGCTCTAAAAGATTCACTAGTTCACCCGTGGTGAACCATGGGTGCGGGCTCGTAGTGCAGTCACTGTAAGGTACTACAGGCAGCAGGCTAAAGAGAGGCAAATGAAGGTCTGTGTGTTACATAGGCTCTTGGGCTGGGTAGTTTACTCCCCTTCTTAATGTATTTTAGTTTCTCTAGGGTTTAGCGTGGACAGGCTGCCCGTGTGTGTGGGGGGGTGGGGGGGTGGTTTGCAGTGAAGCAAGCTGACCACTGTGTCTCAATTTTGATTGTATTTTGTAACTCCTCTGAAGGGGGCTTCTGGTCCAGCCTGACTGATGCTTGTGTTTCCTCCCCACCCCAGACTGAGGCTGACGTAAACCCAAAAGCCTATCCCCTCGCGGATGCACACCTCACCAAGAAGCTTCTGGACCTCGTCCAGCAGTCATGCAACTACAAGCAGCTCCGAAAAGGAGCAAATGAGGGTAAGGCAGCCACAGGGCCTGCTGGGGGCATGGCAAAGGCCCTCGCCCTGTTTGGGACCTGAAGCGCAGATCCCCAGTTAGGAAGACGAACTAGTGGGTTTTTGTCCTCCCTCTCTCTCTCTCTCTCCCTCCCCCCCCCCCCCCCCATCTTACAGTGTTGCCTAAGCCCTGACCTGTGCTCAAGCAATCTTCCTGCCTCAGCCTTCTTGAGCAGCTGGGACTGTAGGCCTCTGCTGTCATGCTCTGGATATTCTTGATTGAATAGGAGGGATTAAAAGCAGTGCTTGCTTGATTAGATGCTAAAGACTAATACATTCAGAATGTTTTTTTTAATACACTCAGAATTTTTTAGACCAGCCGTTAATATTCTGCCACATTTACCTTTAGCTCTTAATATATAACTGCATTCATTTTATGGCACTTTTTTGAAAGGCAGTTATCGAAAACTTTGTGTATTCATGTCTTCTCTAGAGCTATCAAAATGAATATGTAACTGTCAAGAATTTGATTTGTTTCTCAGAAATAACTTCCCTTTTTGTCTTTAAACACAGTTTTTTAGTAGACTAAATACATATGCCATGACATTACTGTTCAGAGATAATAGGAATATTTGTGTACTAGGGGTTAAACCTAGAGACTAAGGGCCAGCCAGATAGCTCAGCTGACTAAAGCTCCTGCTTAGCCCTGTCCTGCAGTGCCCGCCCCACCTCCAGGGTGACGGTGGCACACACCTGTAATCCCAGCATTTTGGAAGCTGGAAACAGGAGAATCATTACAAGTCCAATCTATGTAGTGAGTCCCTGTACTAAATAATAATAATAATAATAATAATAAAAAAACCACCTAGAGGCCACATGCCAGTCTTTGTGTGTGTGCTGGCTTTTAGTTTTTGAGACAGGCTCTCTGTAGCTCAGGCTGGCCTCAGACTCGGGCCCCTCCTGCCTCAGCCCCACTAAGCATTGGGGTTACAGGCCTGTGCCACAATCCCCAGCAGTGTACTCTTCACTTTAAATAGTTTATCCTGGGAAAGTTGTTTTGTCTGCAGGCATTTTGTCCTGTGTTTGAGTTTTGGAGGAACCTGAAAATCATTTACCTCTGTTGCTGAAAGAAGACAAAGCAAACTGTTCATGCGTTTGTCATCAGCTCTTTAGAGCGCTCCACCCACACTGTACCATTCTAAGTCCTTACTTCTCAGTGCATGAGGATTCAGAGGTGGAACCATCTTGTTCCTGCTGTGCCTTGCACAGGTCTGGGCCAAAGAGTGCTGGACCAGCTAGGTCCTTGAGTGGAGATGCTCAGTCGCCTGCGTCAGCTCACAGTGGGCCTCCTAAGGTGGGCAGCAGTGTCCTAGTTCTCTGCCCACTTCAGACCCATGCTTCCTATGTATACACTACCTGCTGTGCCAGGCATGTGTCTCTGTGCTGGGGTTACAGTGGTAAACAAAACTGAACCCCTGCCTTGGTGCTTATGTTCCAGTGATATGTCTGGTGGGAAAGAGTTCTGTAAAGAGAGTAAGTAGAGGGTAATTGTGGCAGGATTTTTTTTGTGTGTGTGTGTGTGTCTTTTTTGAGATAGTGTTTTGCCATGCAGCTCAGGATAGCCTTGAGCTTACTTCGTGGCTCAGGCTGGTCTCAAACTCCCATGGTCCTCCTGCCTCAGCCTCCCAGAGTGCTGGGATTACGGGCAGGCACCACCCTGACCGGCCCTGTGGGAGGGACTTTTTCAGATGCAGTTCAGCTGAGATCTTCCTGAGGCGCTGATGTTTGCTTCCTGCCTGCCAAGGCCCAGCAGCTGGGCTAGTACAATTGCCCAGGCAAGAGATGATGCTGACCTGCACGGGAAAGCAGCGGTCAGTCTGAGGTTGCAGGATTTGAGGAGGAGGTGTGTGCTACCCTTGGCTGCATCCCTGGTTGTTCCAAGGCAGAGGACTGCTTGTGCCTGGGCCTTTGCCCAGTTTTCTTGTCCCCGTATTTCCTTTCCTGGGAAGCTGCTTGGTTGTGGCTGTACTGCCCCAGCCCCACACCACCTGTTGGCCTCATGTCCTTGTCTCCACAGCCACCAAAACCCTCAACAGGGGCATCTCAGAATTCATTGTGATGGCTGCAGATGCAGAGCCCCTAGAGATCATCCTGCATCTCCCACTGCTCTGTGAAGATAAGAACGTGCCCTATGTGTTCGTGCGCTCCAAGCAGGCACTGGGGCGGGCCTGTGGGGTCTCCCGGCCAGTCATCGCCTGTTCCGTCACCATCAAAGAAGGCTCTCAGCTGAAGCAGCAGATCCAGTCCATCCAGCAGTCCATCGAACGGCTCTTGGTTTAGGCCTCTGGCCTCTGCCCAGCTCTCCATGTGTTGACTCCACCTCCAAAGTTATGTATATTATCTGTGTTAGCCTGTAGTATTTTCAGTAGGTTTGTTATAAAATATTGTCTAAATTTGGTTTCTGGGTTTTGTATTGTTTTTGTCTTACAGGATGGTTTTTGCCCGTCCCCCTCTGCCATCCTTTTTTTAAAAAACATCCCCCCTCCCCCCCCCAAAAAAAAAAAATGAGCAAAAGCCCAAACCAGAGAGAAGCAGAGTGGTGGCACCATTTAGAGGCAGAAAGAGCCAGGAGAAACCTCAGCCAGGATGGAGCTCTGTTTGTCCTGCTGTGTGCAGGGTAGGATGGGAGCCAACTCGGCCACTTTGAGCCCCTTGACTGGCACACAGAACAGCTACCATGGGAAGAAGTTGACTTTTCTCACCAGGAAATCCGAATCTGGGAGGCTGTGTGTGTTCTGTGAGGTTACGGGGCTGGTGTCCAGGTGTCCCTTACATGCCCCTTGGTGCTTTGACAGCATGTGTTCACATCCTAGCCCAGCCCCTGCCCGAGCCCAAGGGTGGCAGAGCAGTGCACCACAGGGCTGTGTGGAGAACTCCACACATAGGGGAGTGGGCCAGGGAGCCAGCTGACCTGGGCTCCGCCAAGAGGGCCATGCCAGCACACTCTCCAGGCAAGACTTAGGTCGCCGAGCTGTCGCCCCAGCCCCTCCAGCCTCTTGCACTGGGATTTCTCTGAGGGTAAGTTACTGTGGAGGGCAGATAGCTTGAGAAGTTTTCTTCCAAGGTCTAAATAATAGGGGACAGCACAGGTAGCCAGGTTGCCTGATGCTGGAGTGGGGGTGTGGGCAGATCATAGAGACCTGGCTGGAGGCCAGGGCACAACCAGGAAGTGTCTCTGTTGGATGAGGCTTTACTGCCTTAGTGGCCACTGACACCAGCTCTGGGTGCCCGCACCGGTTTCCTGATTCAGTATGGGTGAAGTGTACTCTCCATGATGTGAGGAGTCCTAATGTGTCATTTACTCTTAGCATCCTAATAAATCTCTCCATATTCTACTTTAAAGTGTGGCAGTGCCTGATTCTTAATGGGTGTCCAGCTGATATTTGAATGAAGAAATGGTTAGCCATACTAGAGTGGGTATAGCTGCTGCTCTTCCCCACCCCCTTTCTAAATTTTTTTTTGAGGCAAGGTTATGCTAAGTTGTCCAGTTTGCTGAGTTTCTAGGATTATAGGCACTGCCCTTGCATAAAATGTCTTCTCTTGTACAAAGTTATTGGAGTTTTGCTCTGACCATAGAACAGGTTTTCCCATCAGCTGGTTGGTTTTTTGTTGTAGAGATGGTCCCATTTATTACGGGATGTTAAGCAGCATCCTTGCCCTCTGTCCACTAGGTGGCCATTTTCAGTGCCAACCAAAACAGTTATTTAGGCATTGCCAGATGCCTCGAAGACAAAATTGCCACTGCTGCAGAGTATGTACAGGATTGGTACTAGTGACTGAAGCCTGTCTCTTGTATGTGTACCAGGGATCAAACTTGGGACCCTGTACTCACCAGGCAAGCACTTATGCCACTGAGTTATCTCCCCAAACCCCTCCAAATTCCTGCACTGGAATTTCTGAGAGCAAATTACTGTTTAAAGCCTGCTAGCTTGAGAAGTTTTTTTCCAAGTCCACATAGCAGGGTACCGTAGTGGCCAAATTAGGGTACGCTTGGTACCAGTGCAGCGAGATTCCAGGAGCAGGGCACCAGCAGCCTTGTGCCTGCAAGTGGCCACTGTACTATAGCCTGGGTACTACAGTGTGACCCTGTTCTGAAGAAAAGGAGAAGAAAAAATATGAAATCTATCTTGCCTAGCCTGGCCTCAAACACCTGGATGCTAATGAGATGCTTCTTTTTCTCTCCCTCCCTGAGTAGCTAGGTCCACAGGTCTGTGCCACTGCATCTGGCTGAAGTCTCATCTCTACAGAAAAAAAAGATAGTGTAGCTTCTACCTTCATTCTTCAGATCCCTGGCTCTAGGGGGAGTCCACTGCCTTGTCATGGAGACTGAGCCAAAGGCTTAGAACATGGGAAAGAGCCTGTGCCTCTTTTGTATTCACAGGGTTTCAATTACCAGGTGACTGACAACACTCAAGAGGGGGCAGTGCCACGAGGAGAAATTTATTTCATTTCCCAAGAGGAGGAGGTTTGCTACACCACAGGGCTGCTATGTAAGGCCCAGGTTTGGATCAGAAGTGACAGGAGCTGCTCTGGGTCACAGCCTTTATTAGCACTTCCTTGGAAAAGGCAAGCCAGGACAGGTGACAGCTCAGGACTGCTAGTACCAATGACTTTCTGGGCCCCCAGCTGTAGAGGTCTAGTTACCTAGTACCTGCTTCTGGGGTGACTTAGGACAGGAGGGTATGATGCCTCGTGTAGAAAAGTTAGGGAAGCTTGTGGCTTCCTTAGGAAGCATTCTCACAAGGAAGTTGTTAACGATGATCTTTAAGAGTGGCGGGAGAAGGGCCAATTAGCACAGTGGATTAAAGCCCCTGTGCAGGGGCCAGGGGTTTGATGCCTAGGCCAGAAGTGCCAGCCCTGCCCTCACCCCCAGGGAGGGCAATTGAGACTGGGCGTGGTCGCACCTGCCTGTAATCCCAGCTCTTGGGAGGCTGTAAACAGGTGGATCATTACTTGAGTCCATCTCCGATCTAGTAGTGAGATCCTGAACACCCTGTAGACCCTTCCCTAAAAGGCAAGTGCAAGGTTGTGAGTTTGAACTTTGGTCCCGTCACAAAAAATAATTTCCTGGCAATCTCAGGGTCCTGAGTTCAGTCCCCAGAACCAAAAAAAAAAGATGCAGGAGCTCTGTAAGTTCTTCCCCCAAGATATCAAAACACAAAATAGTAGATCTTCCAGCCTTGCGCTTTCAGATAACTACAACCTGGCCAATATCTTGGATGTACCTCATAATTAAAGGCAGAACTATCCTACCCCGACTGTGGTGGCACACCTGTTGTAATCCTAGCACTTAGGTGGCTGAGGCAGGAGTATCACCTCGAGTTCAAAACCAGACTGGGCTACATAGTGAGTTCACTACCTAGTGAGACCGTTTCAAAAAAAAACCCATAATTCATCCACAGAAATGTTGAGAAAATATTCATGACTTGTCAATTTTTAGAATAATTTGTTACACAGCAAGTACAGAAGGAGCTAAAAGCAGAGAGGTCTTGTCAAGGTAGCAGGGCGATGAAGAGCACCAGGAATGCCTGTGACCTGCAAGCTGCTGGAGGGGCCCCTGCTACTCAGTGCTGTCGTCGTCCCTGGATGGCTTTCACATCTGAAGCAGACAAGGCCACAAGGGTCATGACAAGCACTTCAGCGCACACTAGGGAGGCTACCAGGGCCCCTGGTTCAGTGCAATGACAGCATGTTTTTCCCTCAGTATGGATGTGAGGATAGAATTTCTGAGTAATAAAAGCAAGTAGGTAACTAATCTCATCATGTCTGAAATAACTGTACATTCACCACCTTCCCTTTACCTGTCTTAACCCCACCACCTGGCTTTTTTTTTTTTTTTTTGTCTTTTTGAGACAGGGTCTCACTATGCAGTTCAGGCTGGCCTTAAGCTCACCTTTGTAGCCCTAGCTGGTCTCAAACTCACAATGATCCTCCTGCCTCAGCCTCCCAAGTGCTGGGATTACAGGCATGTGCCACCACACCTGGCCGAAATTTTTTTATCTTTTATTTTTTTATTTTTTATTTTTTTGGCTGTACTGGGGATTAAACTCAAGACCTTGTCTTGCCAGGCAGGCATTTACACCACTGACCTATCTCCCCAGCCCCACTTGGCTGATTTTTTTGGTTCCATTGTGACAATGTGTGACTCCAGTAGAAAAAGAAAAGAAAGAGCCTTGGCCAGCGCTCTTTAGATGGAAGACCAAGAAAGAACAGTATATACAGCTGGACATGGTAACACACATTTGTAATCCCAGCAACTGCAAGTTTGAATTTAGACTGGGCAATTTAGCAAGGGTCTATCTCAAAAAAGTACAATGGCCCTGGATTCAATCCCCACCACTGACAACAAAAACCCACTACAGGGGCCGGCGAGATGGTTCAGTGGTCTAAAGCTCCTGTTTAGGAGGGCTCAGGCAACTGCGGGGACTGCAGTTCGATCCCCGGCACCACATGCTGCGCCAGCGCCACCACCAGGGCAGGCTGAGCCAGCCACAAAAAATAAAGAACCAAACAAACACAACAAGCAAACAAATAAATAAATAAATAAAATTAAAAAAAAAAAAAAAACTATAAAGAAAAAAACAAAAACCCACTACATAGTACAAAATTAGGTCTTTATTCACACAGCAGAATAAGGCACAGCAAAATGGGAAAGCTGTATGGTCTCCACGACAATGAAAGGTTCAGTAAACTTGAAGGCTCCCAACAGGCAGCACCTGGCAGCTCCGCACACACTTGGTAAGCTGGTGAGAGGAACAGTAGCAGGCAGCCTGGGGCGGAAGGCAGGAGGCCAAGGCAGCCGGCAGCGCTGCACTCAGTCCTTCAGCAAGTGCTGGCTGAGCATGTCCAGCAGCTCCTGCTTCTTTAGCCCGCCCTTCAGCCCGTACACTCTGCAGGCCTCCTTCAGCATGGGCACAGTGAGCTTGCCCAGCGTGCCCTTGGCGGCGTGGGCCTTCAGCTCCTCTTCAGATAACTCCACCTTGGGCCTTTTGCCCCCAGAAACTTCAGCATCTGGGGAAAGAGATTAGGAAAAAATGACCGGGAATGCTACCAGAGACATCCCAACTACACAGCCTGGTCCTCCTATAATCTGGGCTGCAGTTAACCACTTTCCATAACTGTGATGCTGACCTCAAACTGCTGGGAAAATTAGTGTCTTAGAAAAGACAGCTTCATTTAAGTATAAAATAAAAAATACACCATACTCAGGAGGGGGTTACCAATGGTGTGAATGCTATCAGGTTACCCAAAACAGATGCTCACTCTGGCTGAGTAAATCATTCCTTCCTTTCCTGTTTTCTTCAAAAGCCAATAAAAGGGGCCAGGGAGATAGCTCAGGGGCACAAGTGCCTGCCTGGCAAGTGCAAGGTCCTAAGTTCGGTCCCCAGATCTGCAAAAAAAAAAAAAAAGCCAATAAAAAAGGCTGCTGAGATAGCTCAGCAGACTAAAGCACCTATTTAGGCAAGCACAGGGACCACAGTTCGATCCCTAGTACCACATGCAGCTCCACCCCTGCCCCCAGGGCAGGCTGAGCCATCCACAAAAAATAAAAAATGAAAAGCTGGGTGTGGTATAGTCCTAGCACCCAAGGAGGCTAAGCCAGGAGGATCACAAGTTTGAGCCCAGTTTCAGCAATTGAGCAATAACCTATCTCAAAAGGAAAAAAAAACAGGGTTATAGATGTAGCCCAGGACAAAGGCCCTGAGGCCAAGTGCTTGTATCACACACAAAAGCAGCAATGTTAACTCAGGAGGCAGAAGTGGGATCAACTGAACTCATGCTCAAGACTAATGTGGGCAAAACAGTGAAAGCCCATCTCAAAAAACCTCACCCATCAGGGGTGTGGCTCAGTGGTAGAATGCTTGCCTAGCATGCTCAAAACCTGGGATTAGATGCCCAACACTGCAAAAACAAAAAAATAACTGGGAAGAAGGGAGGAAAAAACAGCAAAAGCACTTATGGAGACTACTTTCCAAGACACCAGGCAATATTGTTCAGGCTGAGTAAAACAAACATTGCCCAACTGACGACAATGTGTGAGGGGCCCTGACGAGCTCTGTAGGTCCTATGGGAGTCTCATTTCTGGCGCATAGGAGAAAGCACCATGGCCGTCAGCTTCACCTCACCTAACACTCAAATCAGGCTCTACTCAGCTAAAGCCAGACTATTCCAGAATGGCAACAGCACATTAAGTGCAAGGTCCAGAAACAGTCCACTAACAGGAAACAGTTAATACCAGCAACAGATAGTGGAAGGAGGAAAAAAATAAAATACATCTCCTAACTGGAAATTATAAATCAAAGGACATAATTTTCCCTACAACACCTTTTTATGAGAATAATTTTAAATTGCACGTCAAGTCTAGGTCTGGTGAGAGCAGAGGAAAATTCCCTCACCCCTCCTTGGATGGAGTATTCATCTCATCAGAATTCTCAACGGCTACACCTTCACCAGCAGCTCCACCACTCAGTACTCCTCCTAGAGCTCTCTGACCTCAGGGTATACTCGCAATGAAGGCAGCACATCACCCACCACGGGTCTGGTGAAATGGACAGGGGCATGCCAGCCCACAGAGCCATCTGCAGCCTTGAACTTTGAAAAGAATCCACCACAGTTCCACAGCCAGCTCCTCACCTTGCTTTCGCTTGGTAGGTTTTCCTTCAGGATTGTAGTCTGGTGGGTAAACAAGGTCCTTAAATTCCTCTACCAGGGAGCCCAGTCTTTTGTTCATTGCTTCAACCTTGGGCACTACGAAGGCAAAGCACAGAAAGTGGCCAGGTGAGTCACATATACCCCGTGTCCTCAGCCATCCCATTCCCGGTCTATGGGAAGAAACTCTGAACTAACAGGATGAGGGGGTGGGGAAAGGGTCTACTGGACACAAAAACACTCAACAGCCCTGCTGTTGAAGACGGTGAACCTATGGGCTGCACGCCACAGCTGGCTGTTATCACTGAAAACTCTAACGGGTTCACCATCCCTGGTCTAGTGTTTCCAAGTACATATACTCTGGTTTCTCTTCAGATCGTATAAATCTTTTGCCTTTTACCAAGTACAGTCATCCCTCAAGATTGCGGGGACTGGATCTGGGACCCCTGCTGATACAAACTCTTAGATGCTTAAATCCCTTCTTTATAACAGCACAGTATTTGATATAACCTACACACAATCTCTCATGTATTTTTAAATCAGCTCTAGACAACCTGTAAAGCCTGATACAATGGAAATGCTACATATGTAATTGTTATTCTGTGTTAAGAAATGACACCTCCTCCAAAAACAAGTTTACTTTTTCTTTAGTACTGGGGATTGAGCCCAGCTTTTTATTGACACAGGGTCCTGCTACACTGCTAAACTAAAGGGCTGGCCAGATAGCTCAGCAGATTAAAGCGCTTGCTTAGGCAGACCCAGGGGCTGGGGTTCAACCCTCAAACCTGCCGTGCTGGCCCCCCCACCCCTTCCATCCCACCTTCCATGGGCAAGCTGAAATAGCAATTGAGATTGGGTGTGGTGGTGCACACCTGTAATCCCAGCACTTGGGAGGCTGAAAACAGGAGCATCGTTAAGTCCTATCTATACAATGAGACCCTGTAGACCTCGTACTAAGTACATAAAAAAAAGTTGCTAAACTGCCCAGGCTGAGGTGAACTTTCAATTTTCCTGCCTCAGCTTCCCACAGTACTAGGATTACAGGTGTGTACCAGCACAGTGAGCTGCAACTTGTTCTGTAATATTTTTGACCCACAGTTGGTTGACTCTATGGATGCAGGACCCAAAGATAGAAAAGGAGTGCTAACTGTACTTAATATCACTAAAGGCCTTAAAGGGAGAGATGGGCTGCTACTCAATTATGGGATTTCTCTTCTGCCAGACACAGCTAGACAAGCACTATGGTAAATCAATGCTTTTAATGCTAGCCTTAAAGAGGCCTATAAAAACTAAAATAAATAAAAACACTTAGGTGGAGACTGAGCAAGCCAAACTATTCCAAACTTTTTAGCCTTAAAGACTCTTGCCTGAACCCACTCTGCTTCCCTATGGATATATACACTTCTGCCACTAAACCACTGTCCTTTCATGAATTCATGAGCATCACAATCAAGAAGGGGACCAGCAGCAAGGGACAGGGTACAGCCTGTGGCTTCTCTCATGGCAGGGGGACAGAGTCTGAGGGAGTGGGTACAAGCACAGAGCTGGCCCTGGCCAGGAGCCACTAGATTTTAAGCCGCTTGCCGTTTGGTGCCTGTACACTAGGCAATTGAGGACAGCCGCAGCCTCTGCCTCAGTATGGAGGCTGAGGCAAGTCAACACACAGGACAGCAGGGCCCAGCACGGAGGTACTTTGGTATCTAGTACTTTTATCTAATGTTCTCCAGTGTTAGGCATGTGGAGGCCTAGCTTATAGACGGGACTAGAAGCTAGGCACTGTCTCCTCTTCTCCCTGCAGGCCACTCCTGGCAGTTGAAGCTGGCCATGAAAATCTCTCCAACAGAGACAGTCTGAACAGTGAAATATTTAGAGAGGTCAAAAAATGGCACATATTCCTAGGTCAGAATGAATCAGAAGAAGGCCTATGACGAAAAGAACTCAGGGCTAGGCGTGGTGATCCCAGCACTCAGGACCGAGGCAAAAGGGCTAAGTACTGAGTTGAAGGCCAGCGTGGACTACACAGCAAGACCCTGTCTTACAAGCAAAAATTAAAAAAAGAACTTCTTGCCCGAGTCCAGCCCACTTACAGGTTAGATCCACCACCTGCTCAGGCTCCATCAGATCCAAGGCTAAGGCCTCCAGGTTCCTGAAGTGCTGCTGCAGCACGGGGTTCTCAAAGCTGTCACTTCTGTTAAAACAAAGATAACTAGAGTCAAGTAAAACACTAAAAAGGCAAACACTAAGATGATGAAGAAATACTAAAATCAAGCTAAACTGAAATGGCATAGGTCCAAGGACAGCTAAGAAAAATCACTCCAAATGAGGAGAGGACCTCCCATTCTCAGTTCCTCGGGTGACACTGAGACTCAGGAGTTAAGCTCAAAACAAACCCGCCCACTTGTCCCCACTAGAAGCTGTGGGCAGAAAGAAGTGGGGGAGACAGTGGCTGAGTGGCCAACAGTGGTAGATGCTTCGTGCTCTCATGTGCCCGGTAACAGTGAACGAGATTACATCTGAAGGAGAAAGGTGCTCTAGACACAAAAGAATATGAAAATCTCTACAGATACATAGCAAAAAAACAATCTGACTTAAAAACAGACTAAGCTGGGCATGGTAGTATCTGTGATCCCCGCATTATGGAAGCTGAAGTAAGAAATTCCAAGTTCAGGGGTCGGCAAGATGGTTCAGCGGTCTAAAGCGCCTAGTTAGGAAAGCTTAGGCAACTGCAGGACTGCGGTTCGATCGCCAGTACCACATGCTGCGCCAGCCCCATCCCCAGGGCAGGATGAGCCAGCCGTAAAAATAAATAAATAAATAAATAAATAAATAAATAAAATGTCTGAAAATTTAAAAAAAATTTTCTGGAAAAAAAAAAAAGAAATTCCAAGTTCAAACCCAGCCTAAGCAACTTAGCAAGACCTTGTCTCAAAAAAGGGCTTGTAATTTAGCTCAGTGGGAAAGCCCTGCGTTTAATCCACATTACTGGGGTGGGGAGGGCAGGACTTGACAGACCCAGCACCAAAGACATACAAAAAAGAGGTACAAGAGGTATGTGGAAAGAGGCTCCATGTCACTGTCACAGGGAAATGCAAATCAAAACCACAGTGAGTGGGGCGGGGAATATATAGCTCAGTGGCACAGCACCTGCCTGGCAAGCTCAAGGTTCAATTCCTGTTACACCTTGCCAAAAGAAAAAAAACATAGTGAGAATATCCTCACATCTTATTAGGATGCTTATGATAAAAAACCAGCAGACAGACACACAGAAACACACACAAGGTAACAAATAACATCAAGAAACTCGAACAGAAGTTGCGGGGGGAGGGGCGCGGGCGCAGAGGCGGCGGCAGTGGTGGAGCTGACTCAGTTTTCTCGGAGGCTTGCTGGTCCTATTTGTGAGCCAGACATTGTCCTTAATGATGGGGAAACAAGGAAGATGGCTGAAATGAAAAACTGAAGATGGCAAAGTAGAAAAACACTATCTCTTCTATGATGGAGAATCTGTTTCAGGAAAGGTAAACCTAGCCTTTAAGAATCCTGGAAAGAGGCTAGAGTACCAAGGAATTAGAAACGAATTTGTAGGTCAAATTGAACTATTCAATGACAAGAGTAATACTCATGAATTTGTAAATCTAGTGAAAGAACTAACCTTACCTGGAGAAATGATGCAGAGCAGAAGTTATGATTTTGAATTTATGCAAGTTGAAAAGCCATGTGAATCTTACATTGGTGCCAACATCCGCTTGAGGTATTTTCTTAAGGTGACAATAGTCAGAAGACTGACCAGAGTATGATCTTACTGTTCACCAACTTGCCACCTATCCTGATGTTAACAACTCTATTAAAATGGAAGTGGACATTGAAGATTGTCTACATGTAGAGTTTGAATATAATAAATCAAAAGATCATTTAAAGGATGTGATTGTTGGAAAAATGTACTTCTTGTTAGTAAGAATAAAAATACAACATACAGAGTTACAACTGATCAAAAAAGAGATCACAGGAATTGGACCTAGTACTACAACTGAAACAGAGACTATCGCCAAATATGAAATAATGGATGGTGCACCAGTAAAAGGTGAGTCCATTCCAATAAGACTATTTTCAGCAGGATATGACCCAACACCAACAATGAGAGATATGAACAAAAAATTTCAGTAAGGTACTTTTTGAATCTAGTGCTTGCTGACGAAGAAGACAGAAGGTACTTCAAGCAGCAGGAAATCATCTTGTGGAGAAAAGCTCCTGAAAAATTGAGGAAACAGAGAACGAACTTTCACCAGCAATTTGAATCTCCAGAACAGGCATCTGCTGAACAGCCTGAAATGTGAACTGAATTAGGGAGAGAAAAAGAGAAAATCCATACCCACTGAGATTAAGTTCAGCAGGTTAAAGATGGTAGCACCATGTGTCGAGGGGAAGAGGCCAAAACTCCACATATAATAGTCTTCCTTTATCTTAGGGCTGCATTTATTTTACAGTATAACTAAATGTTCTTGATATGTAAACATTTTCAAAAGTGCTTTCTTTGAAACACTGGAAATTTCTAAGCTGCCTTTATTTTACTTTTTATCACACACTTTGATGATAAGCACTCAGATATTACATCAGTATAAACATTAAAGATTTTCATTTGAATAGAAAAAAAAAAAAAAGAAACTGGAACATAGGGCCTGCCAGATAGCTCAGGGGATTAAAGCACCTGCTTAGGCAGACACAGGGACTGGGGTTTGATCCCCAGCATGCGATGTCAGCCCCACCCCCAAGGCACACTGAGATGGGGCATGGTGGCGTGCACCTGTAATCCCAGCACTCGGGAGGCTGAAAACAGGAAGATCACCACAAGTCCGATCTGTGTAGTGAGACCCTGTAGACCCTATACTATTTTTTTTAAGTCATACTTTATTTTATTTTTTATTTATCTTTTTATATTATGGCCAGCTCAGCCTGCCCTGGGGGTGGGGCTGGCACAGCATATGGTGCCAGGAATCAAACTGCAGACCCTGTGGTAGCCTAAGCCTGCCAAAGCAGGCACTTAGACCACTGTGCCCTCTCACCGGCCCCACTAAATACAATTAAAAAAAAAAAAAAATGCAGAAACTGGAACCTTTATACACATTTGAAGGGAACCCAAAATGGTGCAGCCACTAGAAAAAGCTACATAGCAAACACCCATAATCCTATTTGAGAGGCTGAGGCAGGAGGATCTCAACTTGGAGGATAGCCTGAGCTACATAGTGAGACCTTTATTAAAAAGAAAGAAAGAAAGAAAGAAAGAAAGAAAGAGGTTAAAAAAATTTAAATGCCATTACTACTATTCACTTCCAAAGAAACTGAAATATCACAGAGGTACTAGTACACCCTCCATCTCTAATACAGTGCTATTCACAAAGACCAAGACATAGGAACCATCTACATGCCCTTCGATTCAGCTGTCAAAGAAAATGTGACATAGCTGGGCACAATGGCACAAGACTGTAATGCCAGCTACTCAGGATGCTGAGGCAGGATATAGCCTAGACAACATAGCAAGACTCTTTCTCCAAATGACGTTTTAGGAGAATGACAAGTTTAAGCCCATTCAGCAATTGAGCAAGACCCTGGTCTCAAAAAATGAAATGAATCAGGGATGGCCAGGCGTGGTGGCACACACCTGTTAATCCCAGCACTCTCAAGGCTGAGACAGGAGGATCACTGCAAATTTGAGGCCAGTATGGGCTATACAGTGAGTCTAAGCCATGTTAAACTGCATGTCAAGACCCTGTCTCAAAAACAAAGAGCCAGGGATATAGCTCACTGCAAACGAAATAGGTTTGATCTCTAGTACCAGGAAGGGGGAAAAAGGGTGGAGTCCTGCAATATGCAACAACCTTGATGAATCCTAAGGACATTAAACTAAGTGAAATGTCCAGGCACAGAAAGACAGAATACATGAGTCACTTTATGAGAATTTGAAATAGTCAAACTCAGGGAAGCAGAGATAAAGCTGGCTGCCAGCACCAGAGGCACGGGGAGTCACTGGTCAATGGGTGCGAAGTTTCACTTATGGAAGAGGACTAAGTTCTACAGTCTGCACAATGCTTTAACTGACGCTACCAGTACTGTAACTGAGCCAAGCACGGTGACTCTGCCGGCAATCTCAGCACCTGGGAGGGCAAGCCAGTAGGATCGATGTCAGCTCAAGGCCAGCCTAGGCTACATAGTGAGTTCAACATCAGCCTGTCATAGTGAGACCCTGTCTCAAAAGACCACAAAAAAAGTAAAAATAAAAACAAAAATACAACCACCCTATGGATGGAGCTCAGCTGAAGGATGTGAGTTCAATCTGTGGTATCAACCCCCACCCCAAGCCACAAAACAGGATGCAGAAACAATTTATGCCTAGTGTCACATTATGCAAGCTCTATGGGCATGTTGTGTACCTGGCAAGAAATGCTATGAATTATATAATCACTCCTTTTACTCCTGTAACAACTTCATTTCAATTTACTTACCTATACTCACTATGTAACGATATAATCAAGGAAGAAGCCAACTAAATATTTTCTTTTTACTGCTACGTTTTGAAATTGTTTAACCAACTAATCTGATTTTGTGTGTGTGTGTGTGTGTGTGTGTGTGTGTGTGTGTGTGTGTGTGTGTTTGTGTTCTACTGGAGACTGAACACAGGGTCTTTGTACTGAGCTACATCCTCAGCTCTTTTTTATTTTGAGACCCAATCTTACTAAGTTGCTCAGTTGCTCTGGCTGGGCTACGACTTTAGGTCATCTTGCCTCAGCCTCCCAGGGTGCAAAGAGCACAGGCACAGATCACTGCACCCAGCTACTAATGTGACTCTGAATCTATCAGTATAGTCCCAGAATCTTCAATATGACCAGAATTTCCATTCTCTGCAGGTCTTTAAATTCCCTCAACTGAAAGTAATACTCTCAGGCTGGGGAGATAGCTAGGCAGTCTAAGTACAAGGGCCTGGGTTTGATTCCTGGTACTGCATGCCATACCAACCCCAGAACCTGGGCATGCTGTACCAGCCATTGAAACGACATGGTGGCACCCACCTGTAGTCCCAGCACAGAGGAGGCTGAGACAGGAGGATCACAAGTCTGAGCTGTGTAGTGAGACCCTATACCAAATAAATTAATAAACAAACATTTTCTTAAAAAAAAATTCAAAAGTCATACTCTCCCAGTTAAGGTGAAAAGAATGCAATCACAGTGCCTTCCTCTAAGCCTAACCTGAGTTTCTAACAAGACCCAATGCAGGAGGCTGCTCCAGAAGAAAGCAGGGACTCAGCCTGTGCTCACCTGTACTTGAAGCGCAGCTTCTGAACAATGGCCTTCATCTTGTCTATCTGCTCTGGGTTGGCCATGACCTTTTCAGTGACAGGCACATTTCGTTTATCATCGGCATAGGGTAGGAAGACAAGCTGGAAGCCTGAGAAGGGAAAATGAAACCCCATTTCTCCTTTCTCCTTGGGAGAGTGGCAGTTCTGGGGACTGAACCCTCATCCTCCATACTAAGGCATACTCCCAAGTCCTTGTAATATTTTCAGACAGTATCTAAGTTATTAAGTTGCTCAGACTGAGCTTGAACCCTCAACCCTCTTCCTTCAGCCTCCCAGGGTGCTGGGATTACAGGCCCGCACCACCTCACTCGGCTCCCATTTCTTTTTAATTTTATTTTTAATTTATTTATTTATTTTTTTTGGTAGTACCAGGATTGAACTCAGGACCTTGTGCATGCCAGGCAGATGCTCATGCCACTGAGCTATACCCCTGGCCCCATCGGCTCCCACTTCTTCACCAGCTCTTTCCCACCAGCGTCAGCAGGAAGTTGCCCTTCCTGAACACACTGTTCCTCTCCACATCCTCCCACAGGGACCTTTCCCTGGGAATGGCAGCTGGTTCTGGCTCCAGCAGTTCTTTTGGATGTCGGATAGAGCCCGAGGCCCTGTGCATGGCAAGCACTGCTCTGTCACCGCTCCACACGTCAACCGTCCCCCGAGTTTCTGAGACATCCAGAGCCAGTCAGACGAGGGCTCGTCTCCAAGGGCCTAATTCAGCTGCTCTGAGCTTCCACTTCTCCTTTCCAGCACATGCCAGGAGGGAAGAGGGTCACTAGGCTGATCTTAGTACAGTTCAGCTGCTTCAGCAAGGACAAATCCAGATGCTGCAACCGCTGTGCTGCCAGATGTGGGGCCCCTGCTGTCAATGCCGAGGGTACAGGGCAAGCAGAAGGAGCCAGCCTGAGGTCCCCTCTGCACTGGCCCCCACCTCACACCTGCTGCACACACAGCCTAAAGAAAAGGTATTACACAATTCTCCTCTCTCTAGAAAAAGAACATAAATAGGTAAAATGCCCAAGTTGGCAAACTTCACTCGTGGCAGAGACGGGTCTAAACCAGAAGAAAGTGAGCTTGCAGACACAAACACAGACAAAATCAAGTCTGACTTTGAGGCCCATGTTCTTGCCATTCAACTATATTCCTTGGCATGCAAAGGGAGGAAGGGAGCCAGTGAAGCTAGAAATTGGCCACACATGCAGGTGAGCCAGGTAGGAGAACAAAGCGCTCACGAGGCAAGTCCCGAGAACATCAAGCCCGAGACAATCCAAGCAATGGGCTGTTAGGCAAAGGGCTATCATGCAACACCAACCTGCCAAATATAGAGAATATATATGCTACGAAGGCTAAGCAGTTCCTTTCCACCCACTCAGAGAGAGGGCTCCACCAGACCTCAACTTTTTTTTTTTTTTTTTTGGCAGGACCAGGGTTCAAACTCACGACCTTGTGCTTGCCAGGCAGGCACTTGTGCCATGGAGCTATTTCCCCAGCCCCCTGACCTCAGCTTTCTGTCTATTATTTCTCCATCTTCTTGCCATCTTTCCCTCAGGGACTTCAAGAACCACATTGGACATGGCACAAGGGATAAACCAATTAAGCATTATAAGGGAGTGTCAAACAGTGGCTTTTAATCAAACAAGGTGGAGTAGGGCCCCAGGAACTTGTGTCAGTCACCTTGAAACAGTACCTATGAGATAGGGCCGCAGACCTGTCACATACGACTGAGCAGCATGTGCGCTAGAGAACCACTTGTGGTGGCCTCACCTAATTACACCACACTCACCTGAGGAACCTTAAAAATACCTATTTCCCAGGTCTTACTTCCATTGACAACTCACCAGGTTAGAGTTAAGATCCCAAAGCAAGGACAAGCTCTGGGCCCCTTAAATCCTTCTGCCACATACCTGGAGGAGTCACCTGAACTTTTTGATCATCCAGCTCCTCTTCCTGTGGCACCAAAGCCACAAAATAAGGGGGAGTGCTCTTGCGGGGAGTGTATCGGCACACGGCTATGACCTCCTTCTCCAGACACTTGATGAGCAGGGCATTGAACAGCGTTGAGCTCCCTAAGAAATAAATGTCAGCAGCCTACAACCTCATGTCCTTTCTTCCTCTTGGCCATGGTATAAGCCCATTAATTCTCTCCCACACTCTTTACTTCACAGTCCCTCCTGGATTTCACAACACATCAATAATATACAGCTGAAGAAATCTCAGTTTGATATCCTATTTCCAAAATTTGTGCAAGAAACACTCCTAAAATGCCATGTTACATTCCTGTGTGGCATCCAAGCAGTGCGCACTCAGGGCATGGGTCTGGATAAATTGTCCCAGGCTAGAGTCCTTCACTTCCTTCTCTAGTGGTCTCTGCCACTTACCATTCACTAGGGACTCCTCAGGGTACACGAACAGGGAGTGCCTCAGGTAGTGGTGCTTCTTCAGCAGAGCCAAGGGCTTAAAGCCGATGAGCACCAGGCCTGGCTCATCAAACCGCTTCAGCTGCTCAGTCTCCTCTTTCTCTAGCACAATCTTCCGATTCCCATAGATCTACAAGTAGGGAAGTAGGGAACAAGAAGACCACACAGGGGACACATGGGGATGTAAGGTGGCAGCCACGCAACACTAGCAGAAAAAGATCAGCTGTCTGTAAGGAGCAAGAAGATGGCTTGTACCATCCTCTGGCGGAAAGGAATTCACTGAATGATTTCCAGGTACTACATATTGGTCACCTAATTAATCCCCCACCCCTCTTCTTTGTAGTACTTTGTGGTTTTTTGTTTTTTAACATATTTAGTACAGGGTCTACAGGATTCATAGTGATCCTCCTATTTTTCAGCCTCCTGAGTGCTGGGATTATAGGTACATGCCACCATGCCCAGTCTCAGTTACCATCTCAGCATGCCCCAGGGACAGGGCCAACACAGCACACTGGGATCAAACCCTGTCTAAGCAGGTGCTTTAATCCGCTGATTTAATCTATCTGGCTGGCCCTGTGGTTCTTTGTAGTACTGAGGATCAAACCAAGTGCCATGGGCATGCCAGGCAAGTGTTCTACCACAGAGTGACATTACCAGGTCTTTTATTTTGAGACAGAGTCTCACTCAGTTGCCCAAGCTGGCCTCAAACTTGCAATCCTCCTGCCTTGGCCTCCTGAGTACCTAGGATTGTAGGCACACACCACAACTGACCTAATTTATTTTCGATAGCAATCCAAGGAGGTAGATGTTAAAACTATCTCAGCAGGGCTGGAATACAGGTCTGTGGCAGAGCCCTTGCCTAACACACACAAACAAGAGGCTCTGGGTTTGACCCTCAACACTGCAAATAAACAAAAAAACAAAACTATTTCGGCACATGCTTATGATTCCAGCACCAAACTGCTTGCATTTTAACCCTAAATACAACTAATTACAGAACCATCAGAGTCCATCCTTGTCATGAACAATACAGACTCCAAGGCATCAGTAGGAATTCAGTGCCCAGAACTCCTGCCTCTGAATAAACCAACAGAAAAACTAGCCATTTCCAAATGGAAGAGGAAATTTCATCTCTTCAAAAGTCAGGGTACAAACCTGCTTTCAAAGTTGTGCTCAAAAAACATCTTCTAAATTGAATCAAAATACCATTTCATTTTAATTACCTTTCTAAGGTTCTAAACTTACATAAAACTCTGATTCTCTGCCACACCATAAATGAAAAAGGATGACTCATTTGATTTTCAATGTCGAATCTCCATAGATTGAACAAAGTAAGACAGCAAAAATAATACTTTTCATTTAAACACTGTCTTTTAGGTTCAGAAAGACAGATATGAGTCATTTCAAAGCATAGGAAAAATCTCACATTAGTTTAGTAAAAAGAATTGTTCCAGCCTGCTGTGCCAGCCCTACCCATGCGGCACACTGAGAGGGTGATTGAGACTGGGCATGGTGGTGCATACCTATTATAATCCCAGCACTTGTGAGGCTGAAAAACAGGAGGATCACTACGAGTCCAATCTGTGTAATAAGACCCTGTAGACACTACTAAACACACACACACACACACACATAAAAAAAAAACCTTTTTTTTGTTTTTTTTTTTGAGACAGGGTCTCGATATACAGCTGAGGTTGGCCTTGAGCTCACGTTGTAGCCCAGGCTAATCTCGAACTTGCAGCGATCCTCCTGCCGCAGCCTCCCAAATGCTGGGATTACAGGCATGCGCCACCACGCCCAGCTTTAAAATTTCTTAAATAACTCAGTAGAATAAGCACTTGCCTGGCAAGCAAGGGCCTGAGTTCAATCCCCGGTCCTGGAAAAAAAAAAAATTCTTGTGGCCAGCCAGATAGCTCAGCAGATTAAAACACCTGCGTAGGCAGACACAAGGACTGAGGTTCAATCCACAGCATACTTTGCCAGCCCTACCCCCAGGGCATGCTGAGATGGTGACTAAGACTGGGCATGATGGCATGTCCCTGTAATCCCAGCACTTGGGAGGCTGAAAACAGGAGAATCACTACAAATTTGATTTACATAGCGAGACCCTATAGACACTGTACTAAACGCAAAAAGAAAGACAGACAGAAATTTTCTCCCTTAAAAAAAGGTCAACTTGGGGGCTGGGGAGATAGCTCCGTGGCACAAGTGCCTGTCTGGCAAGTGCAAGGTCGTGAGTTTGAATCCCAGTCCCGAAAAAAAAAAAAAGGTCAACTTGCCAGATGTTGTGGCACATGCTGTAATCCCAGCCCTCAGGAGGCTGAGACGGGAGTAGCATTGAGTTTGAGACCAGCTTGGGCTACAAAGTTAGATCAAGGCCAGCCTGAGCTACGCAGCTACGCTGTCTCAAAAACACCAAAAAATAAATAAATAAATAAAAAATAAAAAGGAGGGAGGCTCCATTTCATATCAACCACTGTCCCAGCTCCCTCTCTCGTAGTTAAGGAGCAAGCACAGGCTGGCCTCCATGGGCATCTCTGGCAAACCCTGATGCTACTTAACTGTCCAGCATTCAGGACATCACTGATCCAGACATAAGCGTTCCCAAGAGTAAAGACCGCATCCCTAGAGGGGTTAGACAGCTGTGTGGTTGAACTGATTTAACTGGCCAGGCCAGTGATGACAGATAGAGGCAAGTGCCCAAACACTGCAACTAACACATGAATAGTGAGGTTTTAGTTTAGAAAAAGCTCATACATTAACACCTTTTGTCTTAAAAGAAAAACAACACTCATGCCACAGGCTTATCCTCACCAGACCAGGCTGGGAAGGCAGCAAATCTGCCCACCTGAGACCGCTTGGTGTCACTGGGCAAGAGCAAACTGCCAGTGTTCACACTGAAAGTCCGGGTCTTGGTTTTCACTGGTTCGTTTGTTTCCCGGTAGAGCCTCACTGGTGGTGGCTTGTGGGCCTTCTGGACCAGGTTATAAATGCCCACGGTGAGTGCTATATCTTTGTCAAGCTTAAATTTTAATCTGAGAGAAAAAGAAGAAAAAAAAAAAAAATGGAGGGAAAGGTTACATCTATTTACATCTATTTTCCTATATAAAATTTCTTTATGGAAGCTAAGTTTCAATTTTCTTTCTTCTCTCCAACAATCCTAAATTCTCCTAAATTCATACATAAACAAGACAAGAACACAAAAAGGTTTACACACATGAACCAACTCCCACCAACAAATGTCACTATTACGTACTGCTGATGTATACTAATAAAAATTTAAAAAGCATTTCTAAATGATTTTTTTTTTTTTGTATTTTAGGGAAGGGTCTACAGGTGTTCAGGGTCTCACTACTAGAGATCC
This sequence comes from Capromys pilorides, assembly GCA_004027915.1. NCBI lineage: Eukaryota > Metazoa > Chordata > Mammalia > Rodentia > Capromyidae > Capromys > Capromys pilorides. Next base: position 32,889 of record PVKN010002752.1, read on the forward strand.
ACTCCTAGTGACCCACCTGTTTACAGCCTCCCAAGAGCTGGGATTACAGGCGTGTGCCACCATGTCCAGTCTCAACTGCCATCTCAGCGTGCCCTGGGGTCAGGGCTGGTACAGCAATCTAAATGACTTTTTAAAAATCTACAAAGAAAGCTTTTTTTTGAACAGGGTCTCACTACATAGTCCACACTGTCCTTGAACTCTCAGCAATCCTCCTTCCTTAGCCCCCTGCAGTGGAAGCTTACAGGCTAGAATGCATTTTAATACAACAGAATTTCTTACATCACGATTTTGAGAACCTATTAACCACTTACAAAACCGAGAACACACAGCTCGGTGGGTGCAGCTCAGCAGCAGAGCCTGCTACTTGTTGAGCCTGCACAGGCCTGGGATTTGACCCTAGCATTGTAAAATACTAAACTAAATGTTTGACCCACTTCAGAGAGCAACACTGTGACCCCTCAAGGTTATGATTTCAAGGCTCTTGAAAAGTTGACCTACCATACATCTGCCTTTCGGCTAACATGAAGCATTGTACAAGATCACCTGTTAATCCTATTGGTCCCAACTGCCTAAGAAATCAGAGCCAGGAAGGCCTGTGGCACAGCACCTGCCTGGCATGCATGAGGTCTTGGGTTCAATCTCCAGCAGAGAAAAAAGGAGAGTAATATGATTTTAACAATGACAATAACCCTTAGTAATTTTGTCCTCCATATTCCTAGGCTTTATGTTTGTTGTTTTGTTTTGTTTTGACTCTTACAAGTAACCTAATGAAGCAGGTACTAATACACCCAGTACAGAGAAGAAACCAATGCACCATCAAGTGCAGCTAGAGACATCCTGTGACTGCAAGGAGACAGAGGACAGTGCTATGCAGCAAGCAGCACCACTGACAGGGGCATAGAATGGGTGTTTTAGAGGCACGTACATTGCAGGTTCACAGCCAGGAACATCAACCCGAAGCACCACCTGTCATTTTGCAGGGGAGCTGTGGGCAGCTGACCTTGCCTCAGTGCCTACCTGGAGAGCACACGCTTCCTGGTCTCCTTGGCACGAACCTTCCTCAACAGGTCTTCCAGCTTGCTTGATTCCTCAAAGTGAACCCCAAGGTCCGAATCCTCTGCTACACTAACGATATCTCTGTAGAACAAGGATATGTCAAAGCCTCCACGTTTCTTCAGGTGCATCAAGTCAAGGAAGATACCTGGTGTGATAGCAGACAAAGGTGAGATGGAAAAACAATTTCCAGCAAGAGAGAAAAAAAGGTTTAAAAGGATAGAATACAGCCAGGCATGGTGTTGCATATTTGTAATCTCAGTAATTCAGAAGGCTGAGGATCCTAAATTTGAAGTCAGCCTAGGTAACAGGGCAAAATCATGTCTCAAAAATAAAAGGGGGGGGGGGGCGGCGAGATGGTTCAGTGGTCTAAAGCGCCTGCTTAGGAGGGCTCAGGCAACTGCGGGGACTGCAGTTCGATCCCCGGCACCACATGCTGTGCCAGCGCCACCACCAGGGCAGGCTGAGCCAGCCACAAAATGAATAAATAAAGAAACAAACAAACACAACAAGCAAACAAATAAATAAATAAAATTTAAAAAAAAATAAAAATAAAATAAAATAAAAAAAATAAAAGGGGGGAGGGGCTCTTGGGTTAGCTCAGTTAAAGCACCTGTGCAGGTAAGCCCAGTCAGGCACAGGGGACAGTGGTTAGATCTCCGCCTGTACCATTAAGGCAGCCTGAGCCCGCCAAAATATAAAAAAATAAAAATAAAAAGGGAACTGGGTGTGATGGCACACACCTATAGTCCATGTACTCAGGAGGCTGAGGTCAGAGGAACACTGTGGCATTTGAGGCCAATCAATCGATAAAGGCCACACAGTGAACTCAAGACTGAAGCAAGACCTTCCATGTTTCAAAAAGGCTGGGGATATTGCTCAGCACTTCCTGAGTTTAAGCCTTAGGGCCACAAAAAAGAGACAGACAGACACTGAGACACATTATGTTGCCCAAGGATGCCCTAAACTCCTAGACTCAAGAGATTCTTCTCAGTCCCCCCTGTAGGACAATAGGTATATACACTGTGCCTGGTTCAAAATTTTTCTTTAAACTTGATTTTTTAGTAGGCTTTTTTTTTTTTTTTTTTTTTAAATGCACTTGGTACAGGGTCTCACTACGCAGCTTGGACTCAGTTATCCTCCTGTTTTCAGCCGCTCCAGTGCTGGGATTACAGGCATGTGCCACCATGCCCAGGTGGCTGGCTTGGTGCCTGGGGCTAGCATGGCATGTGGTACCAGTCCCTACACTTGCCTCAGCAGATATTTAATCAGCTGAGCTATCTTGTTGGCCCTCATATTTGATTTTATTAGTGTTTTGGACTTTTCTGAGATAGAATCCCACAAAGAAGTCTCAAACTCACCATGTAGCACAGGTTAGCACCAAACTCACGACGATCCATGTACCTCAGTCTCCCAGATGCTGGGGTTCCAGGTATGCACCACTATGCCTGGCTTTTCCAATTATATTTTTTTATTTTCTTGCAGAGCCGGGGATTGAACTCAGGCCCTTGTGCTTGCCAGGCAAGTGCTTATTCTAGTGAGCTATCTCCCCAGCCCCCTCCAATTATATTTTGAGAAGGATTTTTTTGGGGGGAGTGGGGCGTGGCTCAGGCTGCCTCAAGGGCAGGTCTGGAAGGCATGTGGAGCTGGGGATTGAACCATGGTCTCCTACACCTAACTGGGTTTGCTCAAGCAGGCACTTAAACAACTGAGCTAACCTGCAAGCCCGTTCCAATTTTATTTTGAAAGCTCTCCCTAAAACTAAATTGATTAACATTTCCAAGACTTAAAGTGACTAAGCCAGACATAGTGATGCATGCCTATATTTCTTTCTTTTCTTTTTTTTTTTTTTTTTTTTTTTTTTTTTTTTTTTTTTTTTTTTTTTTTTTTTTTTTTTTTTTTTTTTTTTTTGCTACCTGGGATCAAATGACACATGCCTATAATCCCAAGCCTTGAGAGGCGAAGGCAGGAGGATTGCTCAGAGTTCAATGCCAGCATGAACTTCACAGCATGACCCTACCACAAAATAAAATAAAAAGTGGCTAAATCAGTTCTTATGGACTTCAGAAAACTTACTCAAATACTCACTTTCATGATAGCATGTCAGACAAGAAAGCTCTAGAACACTCTAGACAGTATGGCAAGAGCACTCAAGCCCAGCTTTGGTGTTACTGTTATAGGGGGTGTCTTCCCTTGGCTTCGCTTTATTTATTTATTTATTTAATATTTTTATTCTTTTGATACAGGGTCTTGCATGCAGTATCAGGGATCAAACTTGGGACCTTGCACCTTCTCAAGCAGGCACTAAGACCACTGAGTTATCGCCCCAGTCTATTCACTTTATTCTTTTTTTGGGGGGGTGGGGGTGGTACCAGGGATCAAACTCAGGGCCTTATGTTTGCCAGGCAAGCACTTATTCCACTGAGCTATCTCCCTGGCCCCTTTACTTTATTCTTAAACCCAACCAAGCCTTCACACTGAACCATATCCACAGCGCTTTTACACTTTATTCTTTCATTTCGCTCTACACGATGAAAAGCAAATGTTTGACAACAGCTAAAAAGAAAAGTAACAAAAGCTCAAATTTGTGGTATGCACCTGTAATCCTAGCTATTCAGGAGGCAGGCCCAAGAGGATCATAACTTCAGGGTCAGTTGGGCAACTAAGCAAGACCTTATCTTAAAAGTTTAAAAAATAAAAGTAAAAGAGCTAGGAATGTAGCTCAGCACTCCCTGGGCTCAATCCTCAGTACTCAAAAAAAAAAAAAAAAAACAGAGCAATAAAGTTAAGGGTCAATTACAAGAACAAGGCAAATAAATGCCCACCCGTGTCACGAAGATCACTGGCCTTGGTCCTGGCCCGGCTGGCCTTGGCACTGTCACTGCCGTGAGGGTCATCATCATTGGTGAACAGCATGATCCGCTTATGACTCATCTTGACCTGCACATCACTGAAGAGGTTGGCACAGACCCACAGCACTTCACTCAGCGAGTAGTCGGACCCGTGGCCAATCAGGTCCCGGAAATGGTTCTGTCCCGGCTGCCCCTTAAACCGGTCAAGCTCGAGCACTCGTTTAGCACCTGGTCAGAAGCAGAGTGGAGTGCACACCAAACGTCTGTGCATCAGCAGTGGTCGCCTTCACCGTATGCAAACAGAAGGACTAGGGTCTCTTTTCACCCCACAGCAGATTAACATGTACAGTAAGGTCCACATCCCAGCTAGGGCCTCAGTGCAGGAGACCACGTTCCTAGATGGAACAGGACCGGCCCCCTCCTGCTCTGCCCTTTGTGGGGACTGTGACTTCCCACGGAGGTAAATAAACTATCACTGACCTGGATTATCCAGTTCTTGTAAAACATAAATATTTTTAAAATTCACTGAATTTTTGTCTTTCTTGGTACCATAGAACACCACTCCCAAGAGATCTCGGTCACTGCTTATGATTTTACTTGTGTACACACTTTCGATACACTGAAGAAAAACAAAAAAAGATTATCTGCTTACCACCAAACTTCAGTCCTGCAAGTGCCTGGCATACAGTAAGTGCTCAATATTTGTTAACTGAATCTATACATGGCAGTAGGCTAAGACATGACCCCCGACCTTCAGGAAACTCCAGTTGGGAGTAATGGGCATATGAGCATATTTATCAAGTTACAGCAAAAGGCAAAGCTGGACAGAGTGGTGCATATCTATAACCCAGCACTCACAGAGGCAGGAGAACCACTAGTTCAAGCCCAGGCTGGGCAACTTATCAACTTAGAAAAATTCTATCTCAAAACAAAAATTTTAAAAATGGCTGAGAGGGGCAGGGGAGATAGCTTAGCAACATAAGCACTTGCCTGGCAAGTACAAGGTCCCAAGTTCAATCCCCGGTATTCCCCAAAAATATTAAAACTAAAATTAAAAATGAGGAAGTAGTTCAATGCTAAGGCCCTGTAGTTAAAAAAAGGCGGGCCCGCGAGATGGTTCAGTGGTCTAAAGCGCCTGCGTAGGAAGGCTCAGGCAACTGCAGGGACTGCGGTTCGATCCCCGGCACCACATGCTGCGCCAGCGCCACCACCAGGGCAGGCTGAGCCAGCCACAAAATAAATAAATAAAGAAACAAACACAACAAGCAAACAAATAAATAAATAAATTAAAAAAAAAAAAAAAAAAAAAAAAAAAAAAAAAAAAAAAAAAAAAAAAAAAAAAAAAAAAAAAAAAAAAAAAAAAAAAAAAAAAAAAAAAAAAAAAAAAAAAAAAAAAAAAAAAAAAAAAAAAAGGCAAAGTGCCAATATATATGTAACAGAGGTATAAGCAATCCCTACCACAAGAAGCCAAGAAAGGATAAACCTGTATATTCTTAGGAAGGAGACTGACCTATGAGAGCAAAGAGAGTCCAACAATGGAACTAGAAACCTGGAGTTGAGTCCCACTGATGTTACTTAACTGGCTGAGTATGGACAAGTTATCTACCAAAACTTTCTTCAGTATTCTCTTGAGGAAAACAAGAAACAGTTCACATACACAAAATTACAAGGGTTAGGTTAACAAAAAGTAGATCTGACTCAAAGACGAGTCAGTAACTATTAATAGCATCCCTTGAAATAAAATCACTTAATTATACACCTAGACACCAACATTCCAGGAAAGTTCTGTTCATCTATACTGACAGCAATACCTAGAAAACAAGGCCTCCAAAGAGTTGGTCTGTCCATGGCAGCGTGCTTAATTCTAGGGCCACAGATAAAACTGTTTCTTAGTCTACAAAGCTGAGGAATATGCCAGCTGTGGTGATTATTAAGGATTCCGTCTGAGCCCCTACCTGGCCTTCCTTCACGGAAGTCTTCTTGTTGTTTTCTTTTCCCACCCCCTCCCCATTCTCCTCCTCTTTTATTTTGAGACAGTGTCACTCAGTTGCTAAATTGCCTGGGTAGGGCCTGAAACATCTACCCTTAAATGCAAAACTTGTGTTATGGCTAATTATAATAACCTGCATAGTAAATAGTCATTTCTGCACATCTTATAACCTACTCTTTAAGTTGTCTACAAGCTTTTATAAGAATCTGATGACAGCACTTTTTCTTTTTTATTTGCGGTACCGGGAATTGAACTCAGGATCTTGTGCTTGCCAGGCAGACATTTATACCACTGAGCTATCTCCCTGGCCCTGACAGCTCTTTCTAAATTCTTTTTTTTTTTTTTAAGTTTTTTTGTGTGCATGTGCAGGGTCTCACTATGCAGCCCAGACTTATAGTGATCCTCCTGATTTCTGCCTCCCTAGTGCTGGGATTACAGATGTGTGCCACCACGTTTAGAGCTCTTTCTAAATTCTAAGAATTATAACATAAACAAAAACAAAACCTCTGTTTAATCCAGCAACACATTTTTAAAATTTATTTTTTGGAGACAGGGTTTCACTATATATCCCAGGCTGGCCTCAGACTCTGGAGGCTTCCTCCCTCAGCCTCTCAAGTGCTGGGTTAACAGGTATGCCCAGGTGAGCAATATATCTAAAACGATACAGCGTAGTGTGGTCTATGCAAGATGAGGGCCAGGGATGTAGCTCAGTGGCACAGTTTCAGCCTGGCAAATGCGAGGCCCCAAGTTTGATTCCTGGTACCAAAATAAATAAGAGAAAAAGAACCTAAAAGAGAAAAAAAAATTTTAACTTTATTTATTTATGTCATGGCTGGCTCAGCCTGCCCTAGGGGTGGGGCTGGCGCAGCATGTGGTACCAGGGATCGAATCACAGTCCCTGTGGTTGCCTAACCTTGCCAAAGCAGGCACTCTAGACCACTGAGCTATCTCGCTGGACCCCCTAAAAGAGAATTTTTAAAACTACTTTTATTCTTTTCTTATCAAGTACTCAGTATTCACTTGTTCTTGTTTTTTTGGTTTTGTTTTGTTTTGTTTTGTCTTTCTGAGACAAGGTCTCGCTATGCAGTTCAGGCTAGCCTTGAGCTCATTTCTGTAGCCCAGGCTGGTCTCGAACTCACACTGATTCTCCTGCCTCAGCCTCCCAAGTGCTGGGATCACAGGCGTGCGCCACCAAGCTCGGCTTTGGTATTCACTTGTAAATGTCTCATTCATCCAGCACCTAACATTACTTTCCTTATTTTCCATTTTTTCATGGTAGTGGTATTGGGGATTAAACCTAGAAATAATCTGTCGCTGAGCTACACCCCTAACCCTTTTTGCCTTTTTAATAGACTCTCACTAAGTTGCCCCAGCTGGCTTCAGCCTTATGCTGAGTCGCTGACATTACAGGCTTCCACTACCAAACACAGCTAACTCTGCTACTTCTTTTTCAACTGCAGTCAGAGGCAGCCATCCTGACAGGCTAACCACCACGCAATATTCACCAACTTTTCACAGAATCTGTGTTTTTAAAAGTGGTGCTAATACTTTCATTATGTTCTTTATGCTGTTAATCAAATGAAAAAGTAGTCTTACCTGGATGCTCATATCAAAAGGAGTCAGTTCATTGTCACCCTGAGACTCAAACATGGCCCTGGAGGCATCCACCAAAAAAATCAAGCTATCTCTTCCTGAGTATTTATAATCTCCTGTGGGGCACAAAAGCAAAAGGAATTGTTTATCCCTATATTCCTATTTATCATGTTTACCACTCACACAAAACAGAGAAAAGTCTCTAAAGCAAAAGGGTATACTACTAGGTCCGGGAATATAGCTCAGCAGCATAAGCACGTGCTTGGCAAGTATAAGGTTCAGAGTTCCATCCCCAGTACTGCGAAAAAAAAAAAAAAAAA
>PVKN010002753.1:0-16127 GCA_004027915.1 Capromys pilorides
AGGTGAAGAATTTACTAAGCCTGAAATTATCGTAGTGCATCATGAAGACCATCATGGATTTTTCTACTATACAAAAATTTACATCTTTAATAATATCAAATGCACTCATATTTCGTATATTATCTAAAATTTTATTTTCTTTTACATGTAAGTAAATGGATATTAATAAGCACAATAGCTAAATTCATGAGGAAACAGTTTAGAGAAGTTAACCAACCGACAGGCACATGAGCAAAGCCCAATCCATTATTCAGAAAATTGAACTAATACAGCACGTAGTAAGAGTCAAAATTGGTAGCATGTTCTAACAGTCAAAACTCTGGTCCTGTAGGCTGCATGAGAGCTGTCCTTAGCCTCACACGTGGTCAGTGGACCTGCAAAACCCCAAGGCTGTGTGGGCTTCTGAAATTGCGGGAGGTGGAAGAAGTGGAAATTTCTAGTTCCTATGATTTTTTGTTTGTTTGTTTGTTTTCTTGGTACCAGGGATCAAACTCAAGACCTTGCGCTTGCCAGACCAGCACTAATGCCACTGAGCTATTTCCTGTGATTTCTGAACTACACCTCTACCATTTCTTTGAGTGGAACAAAGTCAATTTCAAGACAAAGTCCCAACTGAGAGAAAGAGGCTCTGTATTCAACATACCAAATATCAGAATTTAAGATACACAAGGTAAGCATTTGTGGACACTCTATGTATTATATGCATATAAAATATACAAATTGAAGAGCGATCTTATGCAGCACGTGTAAGATTCGTTCACTGATAGCTTGAAGTGCCACTATTCCCCCAAAGTACATAAAGTTTGAGACTGTACGGTCTGGGTCAGAACTCACACATGTTAAATCTCTTCATCTATTATTTGAAATAAGAGCTATAATGCTTAAGTTTGGGCATGGTTTGTCCTTTGTAATTAAAATAAAAACATGACTCTAACTCCATGCCTTTAATCTTTCTTCCTCAGACACTAAAATCCAGAATGAATGCCTGGCATGTATTTTATAAACAGATTATTTTCCTGCATTGCTTTTCTATCAGAATCTTCTCTTCCAAGAAACTGAATGCATTTCAGAAGAATGACTCACTTCGAAATGAGATTTCTGGATTTATAAGCGCAGGGCGCATGCGCTGCTGTAGCGGGGCTGAACCTGTTCACAAAGTCAGATTAGAGTAAATTCGGAAGGCCAAAGGGCAGCCGCATCTGCCGGCACAGGCTGGGCCTGCTCAGGGTATTAATGCTGTTGCCATAGCAGCCAACACACAGTATTCTAGCTCATGATCACTTAGGACTGCCAAAAACTCTTAAAGGGAAACCCTCAGTTCTGACACAGCTTTTCAAGGCAACTAAATATTTCTGACTTAGATCTTGGTTCCACTTCAACATTGAACCTTCACAGAGGGCACCACCTCCAGGGTCCATTTATTTCCTCACCCGTGACATCAGGGTAAAACACATGCCCTGGCCTACATTCTGAGCTCACTGCCTGGTGAGAGGCCACGACCTTCGGAAAATAAAACACACTGTGCAGGTGCCGAGTGTAATGAACTTACCGATGGACCCACCATTATTATATCTGAATGGTTAAAGATCACTGAATCCACCCTCTTAATTCACCCATAAAGCAAAATAAATTAAACTTGCCCACAGACCTACAATAGATGAGCAGCAAGCTCCTGAAGAGCTCCGGTTGTGTACGTCCACAGGGCTCTGGACTTGTGCTGTCTCTGTCCCTGTCACCAGCTACTGCTCCATGTGGCCTACCTCCCCACTCTGCACCAGAGAATACAGGGATACTTCCATTATGCTACCATTGAGCAAGATCTTATAAAAGAAAGTGCATGACATCTTAAAAATGTGTTGAACGTCACGTATAATTTACTGAGGGACATACTGAAAGGAAAGACCAAAATGTTCACATGACTATGTTTTTTCTTGAATATCAGGTCAAAAAAATCTAAATCAGGATTGTCTTCCGTCGATTGGCCACAAAGGCTAGTAAGATGGTCTTTTGCTCCCCTGGGGGTCTTGCTAGTAATCCACTTTGGACCCCCAGGCTATTCTTGAGCTCTTTCAAACCTATATTGAGAATGATTGCTGATATAATGAAAGTCTGAAGAGCAATTCCAAAACGCAAAGGTGTCCAGGCACTATGTAAATTGCACAAGGAAAACTGTTTCTTCTGATCGGAGGATATTGGAGGTTTTATCTCAGTACACTTAATTGAAGCAATGTCCCATTGATAGTCAATCTTAAATAAACATGATATATTTCAGCTTCAAGACTCTTTGGGGGTACAGATCAAATTTAGTCTAAAGAAAGCTCTCTTAGGTGTTATTCCCATTTTGTTGATGTCAAATGCTGATTTAGCACTGATAGGAAATAAACCCTTCATGTCTGACAGTAAGACTGGAGCCAGGTTTTAATCTTAGGTTTTGTGTTTCATTAGCTGCTTTTCCCAGTATTCACTGAAGTCTACACAGTCAGCAAGCACCTGTCTTGTGTCCTATCTGTCTGCATTTTATGGATTACATGGGAGAATGCTGTTGCACCAGTCAAGTTCTCCTGAGTGATTCGAACTCGACTCCTCTGACTGTTGCTGCTCAGGTCAGAGCCAGTCTTAGTGTAGGTCACTGGGTCACTCAACTTGCGGCTGTAACACTGGTCACTGATCACGGCCACCTGGACTTGATCCATACACTGCTCCTGAGCAGCCTACCCTGGCAGGATAGAAGCCCCCACCCCCTGTCCTCAGCAGCTCACCCTTTATCAAGCATTACCTAATCCAACTGAACAATTTCCCAGGAGGCAGCTGGGCCATCTCTATTTATCTGAAGCCACCAGGATTTGTTCAGAAAGAACCAACCACTGAGTTGTTCCCCCAGGGTTTTGTTCTAAAGATGAATCAACAATAAATTAGTTCTGGAAACAAGTCCAGATTCCTGGCTGTGAGGCAAGGCTGGACACTGGATTCTAAAAGGCTAGAGCTGTACACAGTGGTCATCTCATGGACACATACATGTGTCACATGTAGAACACTGCTTTATGCTCACTTGGTATGTTTTCTTTTTCCCTCTAGTATGGAACTCCATACAAAAATGACCGCTGATCCACCTCAATTGACTGTGCGGTTGCATCCCTGGAAACTCATGCTTCACTGGAAAGGTTGCATAGAAAATGCATCTAGCACGACTCTCCTGCTGAAGGTCACAGCTTTGCCCTGCCTACCTCGCTATGCTGAGAATACTCCATTAGCTTACCACTGAGCAAAGTCTTATAACAGAAAGTGTATGTTATCTCAAAATTGTGTTGAGTGTCACCTATAATTTATTGAGGGTCATATTTGAAGGAAACACCAAAATGTTCACATGGCTACACTTTTTCATGGCCTTCAGATTAAAAAATCTAAGGGATTATTAGTAATCTTACTTGTGCTGTGTTAATGTGCATTTACTACCTGGCACAGTAGTAGCCTGGCTTTGGCATTTCCTTGCCTGGTTTTAGAAATGTTCAATGATTTATACTCTCGAATAAACAAATATTATTTGTAGGAAAACATGTTAGAGAATCAAATATAACTTCCTCATTGAGAAATATCATGTTATATTACTATAAAGTACACTTTCTTATTTAGAAATGCAGCTGTATACTCAATTATAAATTAGCTATAGGATAACATCTTTCTCATTTTATCCCTTGCTCATTTGGTATTAATCTTATTTATTCATCAAAAAGGAAAAATGTAAAGGGAATTGGGATGTTGATTCAGGGAAGAGAGCCTTTCAATTACAGAATACAAATTGAGTATTATAACTAGATTTACAGATTTATTGGTTTATTCAATGACAACAATTAGCATATGAGCCTATTTGAGCAGCAATCCTTTTAACTTAGAAAATTGGAAATGAAATAAATGTCTCAAGTCCTTGGCATTCGTACAGTTCTCCAAAGGAATTATTGACAATGTTGAACCAGCAGTTGAAAGGGATCATTCCAAACGTTTTATCCCTCAGCTGGATGAAAACGGAAATCCACACCTCCCAGTGCACCTACATTTAAAGTTCTAATTGAGTTACAAGTGAAGCTGAACAGCAGCCCAGCCTTGGCGCTCCTTCCCCACTCTGGGTGCAGTGGCTTCCCTGTTGGGTTATTAACTCGAACACCTAAAACCTATCTAGAAGATATAGAAGACAGACAGACAGACAGACAGACAGACAGACAGACAGACAGACAGACAGACAGACAGGCAGGCAGGCAGGCAGGCAGGCAGGCAGGCAGGCAGGCAGGCAGGCAGGCAGGTGACTGGTGCACTCCTATTGTAGAATTAGAGCAGTCGACTGCGTTTTGTATTTAAAAGGCTGGATATCACTCTGTTATTGTCCATTCCTTAGTTCTACACATGGCAAAAATGGATGATGAGCTCCACAAGTGTTTTAGTTGCTTACAATTCTTCTAACTTCTAGTAGATGGTGATACCAGATTTGGGTAGAATAGAGTACAAATATTGGCATCTTTCTAATTAATAATCCTAGTGCCTTTGTCTACTTACAAGTCACCTGTTTGTTGTCTGTCTGTATCTACCAGCTACGGTCCCTCCCAACCTCTCCATAGCACCCGCTCCACCACCAGGACCACTCCTTCAGGAAGGTCTCCTGTTAGGAGGTGTTGCAAGCAGTGCTCACATTTCAGAATTGGGAGCATGTTCCTAAGTTCACAGGCCCACATGTCACAACACTGACACACCAGCCAAGACAGCAGGCCCACAGCAGGTATAGTGCTGAAGAAGATGAGGACAACCACTCCACACTCTTCTCTATTATCATATCATTTTTATAATCAATTTTGTTTAAAAGATGGCCTACTGTATTAACCATCAGGAGAGTGCACATGGTAACTACAGGGAGTGTCCCTCTCTCACTTGTCTGATTCTGTGACTAGCAAGACAGCCTGTCATCAGGGCCGCAGATCAATGGTGTCCCCTGCTGAAGCCCGTCACATGGAAGAAGCCACACTATAGCCCCTGACCTTGTTCAGTAAATGTCATTTTGCACAGCCCCTAAAGCCTGAGAGTTAGCACGTGAGAATTAGCTTTCAGAGAAATTGTTGCAAATGTACACTGAATGCTGCTAAGAATACTCTTAATAGCACTAGTCATTCTTTGCCAAATGTTGAGAACCAGCTCAACGGTCTACAAGGTACAAATCTGAATGATTCTTATGTAGTTCTAACAAATATGAATAAATACATAAGTGAGTGCAATGCAGAACACTGTGTTATAGAAGAATGCATGTATATGCTTTGATTTACGTAAAACTCAAAAGTATAATTAAATAGCATTTTATTTGCATATATTTTAAATTGTTCATGGTATAATACGTTCCTCAGTGGAGTTTCCATAAGGAAAGCAAGACGATGCAAAAATGCCTGCTTGCAGAGCTGGAGAAGACAGAGAACGAACAGTAAGCAAAGCGAGACACAAAAACCAAAAGCATGAGTCAGGTCTCCACATCTCGTGGCATGTTGTGTTTGTGTGTTAATTTTATAAAGTTACATTTTAACTTGTTCGCTTATTTATTTAGCTCTCTCCTCTTTGCTTACCAGAGAGTGAGACCAAAGTCTTCCCTTTTGCACTGAGCTGTTTCCCCAAGCCTTGTTTTGTTTTGTTTGTTTTTGTTTTTGTTTTTTTAATATTTAGGTGGAGTATTGTAAAGTTTCTGAATCACCTGGCCTGACTGGCACTTGCAGTCCTCCTGCCTCAGTGTCCCAAGGTCCAGGGGTTGCGGGCATGTACCACCACACCAGGTTTGCTCATTCACTTTAAATAACAAATATATCAGAATGCCAATGTGACCAAAATTCACGGACAAATTATACTCCATCTCGGTATCCACCTTGCCAAAGTATACAATCACTTAGATCACATCAACTCTGTCAGCCCACAAAGACAGCGATAGTTATTCAAATTTACTTGTCATGTCTTAGAAAAACTTCAAAGATCATTAATGCTTTCTTCAATACCATGGAGGCAAGGAGTTCAGGATTTAAGTCTGCAACTGTACAAAGCACAGGGAAAAACAGGAAGAACAGCAAAGTACCTGTCAAAGAAGCAATCATCTGACATTCAATCTTTTGGGACTTGAATGGTTATAAATGCATTTGGCAGCCTATACGACACTTTTCAAGCTTTCAGTCAAACTACTCTTTTGGCAGTAATACGTCCCAAGGGATAGACACCCATCCATCTAAGTCTGAAGTTTATGATTGTTCAATAAATGCTGGTGATTGAATGAGCAGCTGAACTTGAGCTAGGGTAAGAGGTGGGGGCCCTGGATCCTAACTACCCAAGTCTCCCTCTTAGTGGCCTTGCAGTTTGAGCAAGTTTCTTAGAAAAGATAAGCATGTCTTAGGAAACACTCTCGACAGGGCCAGAGGGTTCAGCAAATGGTAGCTGCTATCACGGAGTCTTTCAAGCACGTGAGGCAGATGGCAGATTCTGAGCAGTGTTGCGGGCTCACTCTGGGCCGCTGAACGCCCTGCTGTGTGACTTTGGCCAACTCGGGTAACCTTTCTGCTTTTGCATTGCGCACTGCAGTGTTTGCTGAATCATGAGGTGCGGTTGTGCTGCTCCTTTGAAAGCTCTAGAAGCTGTATTTGGCCCACAGTTAGCACACAACCCCTCATTCTTCCTGACTCTACGTCTAAAATCAAAGGACAGTAGGAAATATCCAAATCCATAGATTTAGGCCGGGAAAATAGCACAGTACAATAAATGCTTGCCTGGCAAGTACAGGGTCCTGAGTTCAATCCCTGGTACTGCAAAAAAAAAAAAAAAAAAAAAAAGCAAATCGATAGGTTTATGAGAATGTGTAACAAAAGGCATATCAGTTGTGTGCATTATTATTTGAATCGAAATATTTTATATTCTTATTAAACCCAACAGCTATTATTCTCCCTGACAGGAAGTAAGATGAGAGTATAACACTATAAAGCACACATTGTTTTCTTAAATTGTACTGTAGGATTTCTGCATGACTTCATGTTCTTGCTATATTAGAGGAGGTAATGGAGAAAAACTTTAAAAATACATAAACAGAGGAACCATAGATATTTGCTCCCAGCATTGCTACCCAGGCTGTGTCCTGCCCTGATGCCAGCCTAAAGAAAGAACTTTACTTTCTCTTCAGTGCAGAGTGAAAATACCATTACTGTTTAGAGACACTTGCAGTGAGTTACACAGCTGCCGCCCACACAGCCCACTGCCTGCCTTTGTCTTCTGCATGGCGACCTCACATGCTGATGTCATTGGAGTTGCCTCTGTTTGCATTTCTATCTGGAGTGGGGTAGCCAGACCGTCACTTTCTGACCAGTAAAAAGGCCATGCACACATATGTTAGTTCCACACACTAGCAGGAGCAGAGTATGAGCTATAAAACATGTCAGCTCTGTTTGGAAACGTGGCGTGTCTTTCCTCTCCATGCAAAGGAAGACCCAAGGGCTGCTTCCAGCAGGAAGGGAAGCCACAGGGACACTACACAGCACGCTGAAGTCCTGAGGAGAAGCAGGCAGATTTCAGCCTGACGGCTACATCTTCCTGCAGTGCCCCTGGGGGACTCACCTCACCCTGGGCAACAGTGCAGGCTGAGGGTCCGGGGAATGAGGTGGGGGACCATGCTTTTGAGCTCTGCATCTGTGGATTCTATTTAGACTGTGTGATGGCAG
This sequence comes from Capromys pilorides, assembly GCA_004027915.1. Lineage (NCBI taxonomy): Eukaryota > Metazoa > Chordata > Mammalia > Rodentia > Capromyidae > Capromys > Capromys pilorides. Next base: position 7,716 of record PVKN010002753.1, read on the forward strand.
AGAACTCTCCCCAGTTCCCTATCAGGAGGCCGCAGGTGGCAGAGCCACTCGCATTATGCCGAACAGCAATGGGGGTGTTGATTGATACCAACTAACAAAAATGAATCACATCACAGGAAGAAATCATTATATAGAACTGGAGAGTTCCCAGTCTGGAGAAATAATGATACCAAAATTTTACGTTGATTCCTTTTTGAGTTGACAGAGTGGTGAGTAAAATTAAGGAAAAGTTATAAAATGCAGTATCAGTGGCCAGAGATTGTCATCCGGTTACTGTTGGGTATGTGATGCATATAGGACAGAGACTGACGAGTACCCCAGAGGAGGCCTATGTGGCCACACCCCTGCTCAGCAATAACATAGGCGCACACAGACTTTGATCTGCTCCTGGGACAATGTACGACAGGTCTTGTCCAAGACCCTGTGGAAACACACCCAGACATATAATAGTCAAGATCCCAGAAATCCAGCAGAAGAATAATATATTAAAAGCTGCTAGAGAAAAGAAACAGATCACATATAAAGGAAAACCCATCAGAATAACAGCAGATTTCTCTTCACAAAGCATGAAGTCAAGAAGAGCACGGAGCAGAGTGCTTCAAGTCCTCCAGGAAAACAAATTTCATCCCAGACTGCTAAGCCCTGCAAAACTCTCTCTCAAGTTTCATGGAGAAGTGAAATACTTCCACAACAAGGAGCAGCTAAACAAACTGGCAATGACGAGACACTGGAAAGTCAGCAGCCACCGCTACCTCATACACTCCAGGGCAGACCTGGAGCAACTGTGGCTCGTGAGCTATTTCAGTGGTTACTCTGCACTTAAAGACAGGAGAAGGTGACGTGCTCACTTCGGCTGTGCACACGCAGATGCCAAAGTACCCGTTGCTGACCTCTGTTCATTCTACACAAAATAGTTTGAAGAAATACGCACTGTTGGATGCTCATAGCCTGTCCTGTAAGTTCTCTGTGACATTTGAGAGGAAGAACTGTTACAAGGTAAAAGAGTAAACCATCATAGAGAAGGTTTTAATTTTTACCTGATCTGGCTTTCTATACAAATCAGGCTCTCCAAAGAAACCCAGTACACATACATACACACACACACACACACACACATATACACACACACACACAGAGACACAGACACACACACAGTATCTAAGTATATAGAGAAACAAGGGGACATAGTGAGAATTATACATCTGTAGAAGTTGAGAAGTTCCATGATGTGCTAACTGAAAACTGGAGACTTGGGGAACCCATGGTCCAAAGTAGAAGGCAAGACATGCAAAGTGGAGACCCAGGGAACACATGGCCCAAGGCAGAAGGCCAGTGGTGCACACTGGAGACCTGGCGAGCCCATGGTCCAAGCAGAAAAGTCAGCCGTGCAAGTGTTTTCATGTGATGATGTAATCCTTGGTCTGAGTATCAAGGTGTGAGAACTGGGGTAGGAGACTGGGCAGAGGCTGGAGGTGCAAGTCCTGGCCCAAGTCCTAAGACCTGATGCTGACAGTCTAAGGGTGGGTACACGAGGTGCCCTTCCCAGGCAGAGTGAATTTGCCTGTCCCCCATGGGTTCCAGGCAGCCCCTCTATAGACAGCAGAAGCCCACCCCAGTGGCAAAGGTGATCTTGCACCGTCAGAGTAGATTCAGATGATACCTTTCCCTGGGAACCCTCATGAAGCGACCTCACCCAGGCAAGCTGATGTCACACCAAGTAGAGTGGAGGAGAACGACCTAGCCCCGAGACTGGCTATATGACTGCTAAGAGATAAGTGCACTTAGCTGAATGGTTTAGAAGATGTTCTTATGTGGATCGCATACTGATAGCCTCAGAAATGGGATGAGAACTTACTGAAATTTTTATTTCTCTAAGCAAAAGTTAAACTGATAAGTAAAATGTTTAAAAATTAATATGACACAAAAAGATGAATTAATAGAACTCTCATTTTTCAAAAAATCTTTCAAACTATAAGTGTACCTTGTGATCAGCATATATAATTTAAGGAAATCAAAACCTGAAGGAGTGGCCGCTGTGTCTGGGACCACAGCACTGCCAGAACTGAGCGCCGACCTCACTGCCATGGACTTCGGGCTCAGCATCCTCTGCACCAACCCTCTTTACAAGAGGGCTAGAATTTTACCCTGACTTCTGGGAAGAACTTTATTGAAGTCTGTGATGCACTGAAATGGAAATTCACTTCCATATCAAGCTGCCTTGGGACATGGATCTAATCGTTAGATCCTGCTGTGTGCTGTCCAGGGGATCCAGAGAGTCCTGGTAAAGGAAAACACACTTGAGAAGAAGACATTCCAGCCTGTATAATACATAGTGGGCCAGGCAAGACTGGACCAGCTGGAGGCACATTTCAGAACAATCAGAACGGCCTCAGTTGCTGGTTCATACCCAACCCAGTGGTGGCCCTGTGACCCTGCTACAGTCCCATCCAATGGCCACCTTGCTTGTAGCTCTCCTGAATTATGGATCCAGGCTAGCTGATCCCGCCTGAGGAGTTGCCAGGCTGGCCTTAGCCTACGCAGGTGGTGAGCTGACAGGACCACCCGACCAGGAGCCCAGCCACCAGCCCCACCAGTGGGAGATGCTCCGGCCAGGTATGCCCTGCCCCGGAGTGCTGGCTGCTCGCCATCCCCCCAGGGCCCTGCAGGCCCCTTGTGCCTGTGAACTCCACGGACCCCCACCACAGGCCTTGCCAAAACATAGGCTCAGCCTCGTATGCCACCCAGCATGCAGGGCAGACTGACTTCTGAAAGGAGTCTCTTGCTGAAGACAGACTGTCAGGACTGGAGGAGGGGACAATGTCTTTAAACAGGCAGACCTTGTCACCAGGCTATGAGGGGCACGAAGAACCAGGGTGATGTCCAAGGGAACCAGGAGAGCAGCTGCAGCTGACCCTAGAGAACTGGGTTACAGGAACTACCTGACAAAGACCTGGGAGTCATAGACCTGAAGAGACAATAATTAAAGTGAGAAATTCAACAGAGAGTGTCAACAGCACACATGACCAAGAAGCAGGGATTTCCAAGACGTCATTTAAGTTGCGCAGTTGTAAGAGAAAAAAAAGATGCAAACCATGAGGAAAGCCTAAGGAACTATGAGCACCATCAGCAGAAATGAAGTGTGTTGTGGAAATCTCAGGAGAGAAAGAGAAAAGAGCAGTTGCAGCCAAAACAAAAACACTCTCTATATAAATGCTAGGGAGACAGATGAGGAAATGAGCTCTTGTGTGTTGTTGGTGGGAATGCAAAATGGAATGGCTCCTGTGGGAGACACAGAGGAAGTTCCTCAGAAAATCAAAGATAGAAGGACCCAGAAATCCACTACAGGGCCTACCATAGGACCCAGAAATCTCACTACTAGCTGCGTATTCAAAAGAATTGAAATCAAAGTCTTCCAACGATACCCAACTTTATTTTCTTTGCAATATTAATCATAATATCAACAATATAGAGAAAACTTTATATCAAACCATGACTAACTAAATTGTTCTACATGGCCACCCAGTGAGATGTTCATCAGCCTTTTACAAAAAGACATTCTCTCATTTGAGGCAATGGCTCAGTAAGAGGTTATGCTAAATGAAATAAGTCAGTAACGAAAGGACAAAGGTGGTCTGGGTCCACTATGTGAGGCATTGAAAACAGCCAAATATACACAAGGAAGCAGTAGGATGGTCCTCACCAGGGGCACAGGGGAGGAACTGGGAGTCTGTCCTGTGGGCATGAAATTACAGTCAGAAAAAGAAAGTAAACTTCAAAGAACTGTTGAGTACTGCACGCCTGTAGACAGCAGGAATGCACTGTGCATGCTAAATTGTGGTAAGAGGGCAGAGAGCTCACTTGCTATAAATAAATACAAAACAGGAGAATGCAGGAAACTTTCGGAGGTAATGCATGCACCTATTACTCTGATCATGGTAGGAACACAAGCATATGCAAGTGTCCAAATTCACCAAATTGTATATATGATGTGCTGTTTTGGTATCCCTAGTTATGGCTCAAAATATTGGCAGGATATTTGAATTTTAAAACATCTTTTAAAAAAAAATTAAAAATTACCAAGTATCATTGCCTTGGCTAGGAGATGATACGTTCACAGCCATTGCTAATGCCTAGCAACCTAGCATGCACCAGGGCTCCCCAGGCCACCAGGGACAGCAGTTCTGAGACTCCCCCAGCAGCTTCTGAAAAGTGCTACATCTCCAGCAAATTTCAAAGTGAGAAATCAGTTCATCACACATGTTTGGATATTTGTATTACTCAGAAAGTTGAGCAAGTTACTTGAGAGCTGTTAGACTTCACTTGAATTGTGAAGCAGGGTAAGATTCCCTACTCAGGAGGGTTGTGGGGAACACAAGGAGATGATGTGTAAGTCAGTAATGCAGGATGTGACAAGAATAAATGACAGGCGGGCTGTGGTTCTAAGACTTTCTGCACTTTCCTGGGAACTGACTGTATGCTGGCTCCACCTCCCCCTGGGTCCTAAGTACTGACTTCCTTCCTAGGCTGCTGCTAGAGGGGCCAAAGGCAGGGACAGAAAGTGATGATGCTCTGTAGGAATAAGTTATTATGGGGACCTGGACTTTTAATTTTGAATTGGAATAGAAAGCTTTCCAAGTAATCCAGGCATTTAAAATAATATTTCCTCCAAACAATAGCATACATAAACCTTTTCTCATGCCATTTAGTATGATCTCAACTAAGAAAGTAATGGGCACAGTCCATGACATGTACTAAGCCTTCAGTCAGTGAAGGGGTGGACAGTGAAGTTCACTTATTTTCAGAGGGAAGGGCCCCACTGCAAGACACTGGTGTGCGCTGTTTCTCTGTTGAATGAGTGTCTGTACCTGTAACCAATATGGCCTCAAATCACTCTAATCCTGCATTGCTTCATCCTTGGAATGACTAAGGCTCAGCCTCTATTTGTGAACTTTGCGAGCTGTGTGGATCTAGTTTTAAAATCCAACCCACACAATCCAGGTGTCACTGGGGAATACAGGCATGGCAAAAGAGTGGAGACAGATGTGACACCACTGTACAGTCCTCCTGCTAAGTCCCATCCTGTCATAGGCAGGGCTTCGGTTGACTTTGTCACATACTATAGATACTATGCTATTTATTTGCTTAGCATTTGATGAAAACACATAAGCCCGAATGAACTGTGACTCAGTTCATTTTTAGTTCTTCTTCCAAGGAAGGTAGTGATGAAACTGTAATGTTTCACTTTTGTGTTGCTAATGTACAGCATCAAAATTAAAGTGGCACATTTTCCAGGGCATTCTTGAATGCCATCATAGTTAAGCTGTTTCTTCCTCACAACACCTCCATTGGCCAGACTACAGGCTTGCCATGTAATCTGTAGCCATGGTGACAGCTCTGGACTGCTCCCCACCCCAGCCATGAACAACAGCCTGCAGGTTATCTTGACAGTTTCATAATGTGTTGGCAATACCATGTCACAAACACAAAGTACACATCAAGATTAAAAATTTCAGGGTCAGGATTAATTTCCTAAAGCCAAATCTATTTCAAAGACAAACACATAGAAAATGTGACCAAAATTCTAAAAAGCAAGTGAACTAAATGTATTTCCATGGAAGTGCCTGATTACATTCTTCTGAAGACTCACTAATAATGAATAAACAAAATAAATCTCCCTTGTCCTATGTATCTATCTTGATGACAGACTTTAAAAACAGTAACTTCATCACATATTTCAATGGTTGTGTCGTCCTGCATATGGGAGCACTGTCTTCATTTGAAAAATGAAATGATGATGTCATAGTTAGGAGACTCTTCATGTTAAGTATCCGAGACACTCCAACAGCTGAGAGCCCTGTGTGAGTGGGGAACCTTAGGGAGGAGTCAGCTTCCAGTTGGTTTGGGGACGCTGAATTTCCCTTTTGTTCCAAGACAAAACTAAATCAGTCGTACATCATAGGCATTGTGGAATAGTGTAATAAAGACCAAGGAAAGAGGACACAACCCTGAAAGTTCACTTGGAAATTTCCTTTAATAAAACTTAACATCTATGATAATAGATCTATCCTTTGGAAAGTCCCAGCACTGCAAGGGAAAAGCATTAACCACAAATATGTGTTTCCATCTATCATTTCTTCAGAACCTCTTAAAAGGTTTTGTTGTTGGTTTTATAATATTTTATGACTTTGTGAAAAGACATAAGCTGAGAAGTGAATATCTGGCTGAGCGTAAGAAATGTGTCTCATTATTTGACCATTGGAACATGAGTTACTCTGTGGGTGTCAGGAACACCGACACTGACACCAGAAACAGACCAGAGCCTCTAGGTGAGCAGTCGTGTTGGCCACTCTGCTGAACCTCTCCCCGGGGCTAAACTACCTCGCCCTTGGGACCTACAGGTGCACCCATCTGGTCCTGCTAGGAATGGAAGGGAGAGACAGGGGACCACCGTGATAGGCAGAGCCAGGCCTCCCAGTGGCAAACTGTAAGTTTTAGAGTTTCCTACTTCTTTAAAAGTTATGATTTAAAAACTCATTTATCACTGTGAGTCAGATGTCCCTGCTTCATGACCATCCAGGACTCCAAACGCCGCTCTCCAACCGCTCTGGGTACGTCGCTTGCTCCTTTCCGCGGTGCACTTCCATAGCTGCAGAATTTCATCAGTTGCTTCCCTCTCTGCAAGGAAGACTCATGTGATGACTCTACAGGGACCTGCTTCACAGGGAGCCTTAGAGACAATGACTGTGCTTCCGAATAGCTGACCGGGCTCAACTTGGCCATGATGGTCCACTCTGAGGGGAGGACAAAATAACTTCTTTGAGCCAAGTTCAGAAAGGGCCAAACTCTGTGTGTGCATGTGCGTGAGTGCGTGTATGTGTGTGTGTGTGTGTGTGTGTGTGTGAGTGTGGTGTAGTTTCTACCATGCTCTGGGTTTGTTTGTCCCTTGGTTTGGCCTGGCCTTTTGCTCCTTCTTATAAACTGAAGGTCACAAACCCAAGGATTCCTATGCCAGGATTTCTATGCATTGCTTTGTCACTTCACGTAAACATAGATGATGCGTGTAAACAGGAAACACCACACTGTCATCCGCTCTTGGGGCAGTTTGCTGGGTGGTTCCAAATGATCCTAGCCAGCAAAGAAACATGTAGCTTATTTTTCTGCTTTTCTGAAACTAATAATGCTGCAAAAAATATCCTTTAATTTGTGAAAACTTTTATAATTAAGCCATGTGGTGAATTCTTAGAAGTAGTCTTTCTGGACCACAGTGTATGTGCTCGTCGAAATGGCATAGATACAGATAAATTAGTATCTCTAAAGAGAAGTCCCTTTTGTGTTTTGCTGCCATTGTATGTGAATCTTTTCACCCACACTCTCATCAGAACTGGGTACAAAACGGGACTCTGCACCTCCCGAGGTTTTCTTTTCCATCTATGACATCAACAGTATTTTTCAGCAATGGTTAAATAACCACGATTAGTGGTCAAATGTTATGCAAGTAAATGAGAACAAATTTATTGTTTTCCTTTACTGTTAGTCTTTAAGAAAAAGAAAAACATGAGAAGGAGGGAAAACAGTGCTAGGATGGCATCTACACTTAAGCAAGCAAATATTCCAGGTACAGAAACGGGAGGCAAAATCTCAACTGTCAGCTTTCTTTTGTTGCACAAATGTGCCATAGTAAGCACCCGTCAATGAGAATCTATCTTTGGGAGCAGAAGGTTTTCCGCAGCAGTAATTACATCTGCATTTCATTTTCTGCTTTGGGGCGAGAATGCCACGTCCGCAGAGAATGCACACGAGACTTGTGGAGGGGCCTGGATCACTCCCGGGTGGACTTCTCTTCTCTGGCCGCTGCCGGGTCGCTCTCCCGACATGAAAGAATAGAGTAACGTGAGTCTTCACAGAGCCTGCAATGGAATTACGGTTTGCAGTCTGGTTTCCCCATTACATATGCAGTTCAGGCCTGCTGTGCATGATAGTGCCAGGTTCTGTGTCCCAAACAAAGGAAAGAAACCACAGAAATGTGGGGAGAGATACTCAGCTTGATTCATGAATTTACTCAGTCTCATTTTCAAAAATAAAAGGTGGTGAATACACCCAAAAATATCTAACCACACAACAAGCAATTGCAACAATGCAAGAGGCTATAAAATTGCTCTCTGAAATGCACATATTGCTTTGTGTAAGTATTCTACCCAAGAGTGTTTAAATCACAAGAAGGAATCCGGGCTCAGGTAATAACTCCACCCAACTTGCTTTCAGTACATTTGATACGTCCATAGCTAATCCTATTATTTGAGTTTTTGTCTACTTCCTTTCTTCTTTTTAAGTCTTCTGTTGCAATGTAATATATATATACATATATATATATATATATATATCTGAAAAATTAAAAGGGATACAGAATTTTAA
>PVKN010002753.1:16227-40804 GCA_004027915.1 Capromys pilorides
ATAGATAAGATAGTTACATTACTCATTTCTTTTAGTTCACTAAACCTATTATTTTGACCACATAATTGTTGCAACTATGAACTACCTTAATCCCACATGCTGTACTAATTTTTAGTATGTGACACTGATGTTTTGAGTTACTCGGCTGCTCATTAGCACATATTAATCACACACATGTATAGACTACACTGTGATGTTTCAATACATGCATCCAATATATAATGATCAAATAAATCTGGGTATTTAGAACATCTGTAACTGCTAATATTTACCACTGCTTTGTGATAAGAACTCAATTTCCCCTCTTCTAGCTATCTTGAAATGCAGAACCTAACATTGTTTGCTGTGTTCACCATACAGGGCACCAGAATATCTCCCATTCAGTTTTAGCTCTGCGTCCCTTCACCACTCGCCCACACCTCTTGGACCCCTCCCTAGTTCCCCGACTTTGGGAAGCACCATCCTGCTGGGTATTTCCACAAGACTGGCTTGTCAACATTCTAACAAAAGTGAGATCCTGTCGTGTTGTTCCTTCCAAGTTCAGTTCCAGCTTCTCTGCCATTCATTTGTGCTGATTGATGGCCGATAATCACAATTAATTGATTATATCTCATTCTGGCTGCCAGTGACATTTTCCTATTAGAGACAATCAACACTTTTTCTTGCCTTTGTTGGGCACGTGTAAGCCTTCCTTGGCGAAATGTTCATTCACACCCTTTGCTTTTTAAAATCGACCTTCTTTGTCTTTTTGCTCTTGAGCTGTTTCTGCTTCCTCTACTTACGGATGTCAACCTCTCTTCAGATTCACAGCTTGCCACCCCCTTCTGGACGATGTCTCCTCACTCTGCCACCCTGTTACTTCGCCCTGCAGAGAGCTGTTAATATTGCTTCCACTGTGTGTGCTTTCGTTGTCGATATTCTTTAATACTCATTCAAAAAATTCTTGCCAATGCCAACATTACACTGGCTTGCTCTAATTTTAAGCCGTAGTTTTAGTTCTTATATTTATGTCTTTGATCAAGTTTGAGTTGCTGTTTGTAACGGATGCTAGCCAAGGTCTCATTCCCCCTTCCGCAGAAGCACATCCAGCTCGGTGTGTGCTTGGCACCTCGGGCCAACTCAGAGGGCCACAGACACATTCCCCTGGCCCTGAAGATGCAGTTATTGTAATTCTATGGGGCAGCTCTAATTTTCATACCTGGAAAAATTAAGATAGAAATAAAGAAGCTTTTCAAGAGCACCTGCACTGTCTAGAGATGGGTCGGGGACTCATAGCAAGCAAGCCTTTGTGAGTCACCAGTGCCAGCTGAGGCCTGAAGTGGCCTGTGGTGCCATGAAGCCTCAAAGGACAAGACAAGGCCGTAGCTGAAGACAATTGGCTCCAGCTCCAATTAACTAGCTAAAGGCAGTAGCCACAGACATCTCTCTTGTAAGGCGAAGGTCTCTGTGGAGATAACATGGTTCTCCTGAATTAGCATAATGCATTTCTTGGAGAAGTCCTTGAGCAGGTCCCTAAGGTCCCCCAAGGTCCCCCCAGGCTTTCTTCAGTATTCCCCTCCTCTGTTGAAAAACCAAATAAATAAGGGCTGCCCAGCGAAGTTCTTTGTCTCAACCCTCAGGGAGCTCTGCTTCTGCTAAAGCATTTTGATCCTCCTATGTCCTGAAACCATACCACTTTTTCTTTTTTTTTTTAATTTAAGGTTTTACTCTCGCTCCTTTGGGAGACTGTGGGCCTGATCTCTCCCTGGCAGTATACCCCGTAATAAGCACAGTGTCATTTTACAGGCTACTCTGTAGCTAACTGCTGTTCAGTGGACACAAAGTCTACTCGTTGATGCTTGGCAAAGTGAGGCAGGAGATTAGAGGGCTGGCCAGATTGCTCAGCGAACTAAAGCACCTGCGTAGGCAGATGCAGGCACCAGATTCCATTCCCGATATGCTGTGTCAGCCCCGCCCCCATGGTGCACTGAGCCTGCAGTTGAGACTGGGCGTGGTGGTGTGTGCCTGTAATCTCAGTGCCTGGGAGGCTGATAACAGGAGGATCATTACGAGTCTGATCTGTGCAGTGAGATCCTGTAGACCCCTGTCCTATATACATAAAATAAATAAAAGATTAAAGAGAGAAAAACTGGCTGGGCAAGTGGGCATGACCTGTCAATCACAGGACGCATGCGCAGAGCAGTTCTGAGCCACACACCTGAGACCAATCAGAGAACGCTATCATCAACTCTTGCGGCTCAAGACTAAGCAGGGTTTGGATAGGACGGCCTAGAGCTGACGTCAGAACGGGGATATGAAAGATGATGGCTATTAAATGTTGACCTCTCTGAGCCTTTTCAATAGCCCACTCTTCAGGGTGTACTTTTTTTTTCTATGTCTTTTCTTTGTTTAATAAGTCCACACTAATTGCCCTCTTTTCTTATCTTGATTATCTTTACATTTTTAATACATGTAAAACCTTGCCATGTTTTCTCTCTCCTCTTGTCCCCTGCTTTGAACAGGATAATGAGGAAGGACCCCAGCTCCCTACCACCCCACTAACAGAAGCCCAGGATGGGGTATCAAGACAGCTTATAAGTAATACCAGCATGAACAGAGAGCTTGGTGAGAAACAGATCCCGCTTGGTGTCCTAGATGACCTTCCTCCTTTCTGCTTTCCTTCATTTTATTCTGAACATTGCTGTACAAGTTGGAAACAAGAAACAAAAAGGTGAAATATTGACATGCAGTCAACTTATATCAAAGTGCTTTTAACACACAGTGCAGTGGCTGGAGATCCATCAACTGTATCATGCTATGAAGAGAATTTGAAGACTGAAATCATGTATGCATGGCAGAAAAGGGGAGGCTGTGGTCTCCAGTGGTATCACGGAGTAATAATTTAATGCACAGCCTCAAGCAGGTTCTGTTGCAAGGTTCCAGCTTCTTCCACCTGAGAGTGTAATCGCCTTGGGATGGAGCTTCTGTATTTGAATCTCCGTAAGTAGTAACAAGGCCTCACAGTTCCGGATACTCTCTCTAGAGCACCTCACATTTCATTCCTCCAAGTGATCTTCCTGTGTTCTTCCAATAACCCGTGGCTGTCTTGACCTTGAGTACTGCGCATGCTCTGAACACCTCAAGACTCTTCCTCTCTGTATTCACCAGCACTTTCCCTTGGCTTCCCGTCTTATCGATTATCTTTCAATGTGTAAATTTTAGCCACTCAAATGGACTATAAATGACCTAAGCATAAGCAAAGTATCTATTTATTCTTGTTCTTCTTTAGAGAAAATGTCAATGTGCCATAATAAATATTTGATAAGCAGGTGAATGAGTAACTCCTTCTTTATTGCCTGACTAAATACTATAAAGTGGGCAAATATTGATCTAAGAGAACTCTCTTTTGGAGTTTCTCTCATCACTTACCTTAGGCAATGTCTTCATAAGATTATTCTAGTAGAAGTTCATTCAGTGTATTCAAATGAGATATGAGCCTCAGTTTCACCGCAGCCAAAAAATGAGGGAGCATAGATTCCTCCCCTGAAGATTTTGCAGGTCAAAAGAGAAATGGATAATGGAGCAGATAGCCACAGAGAAAGAATCCGATGTATTATCTAAAGAAAAGTGGTGACAGAAAGCTGGTAAACCAAAAGTTGAATGTAAGGAAAAACAAGAGCTTCGTGAGGCCAAAATGTTTACTCTAAACTTAATAGAGTCTTTGTTTTAGGGTTTTAATAAGCAGAGCTGCTGAGCCATGCAAACCAGATGCAGCCCAGCTTACCGGGTATGCAAATCCTAGGACCACAAGAACACCCGGGAGCCATGCACATTAGGCCCAGCAGAAAGGCAGAAAGAAGTAAAAGAGCAGCTATGAAATGTGCTGAGGCTGTGCTAGAAGTGTTTCAAATTAAAAGACAGGAGAAGCAGGAAACAAGAAGAGAAAGAGGAGGCAGAGGACAGAAAAAGAGGACAAAGAAGAGAAAGGGGGGGGAGGGGGAGAGGAAGAGGCAGAGGGAGGGAAGGCAAAGGAGGAAGCCAAGGTGGACCTTGAGTAGACACTGTAGCAGTGGTCTTGATGTAAATTAACCTGTGTGCCAGATTCCAAGAGCAGTCTCTGCTGTCTTCCAGATCTGCAGCCTAGATGGGCTTACTCATAAATTATGAAACTCAAAGATGTATTTAAAAAAAAAATTATTGAGGTATAATTGATATGAGTAACAAAACTACACAATGTGATTAACTACATGACTCTTTCACCATAATGGCATCCACGGACACATGTGTCACCCCCAAACTCCTTAGTACCCTGTGTTAGTGACCCTGTGGAATCCCTCACCCAGTTTCTCAGGCAACCAGGAATCTCTCTGTAGATTCACTTGCATTTTCTAGAATATAATGTAAATAGAATCACACACTATATGCTATTAGTTCTGTCAAAAAACCACTTTTTCACTTAGAACAATTATTCTTAGATTAGCCCAAGTTTTTGCAAGTATCATTGTCTTATTTATTTTGATTCTAGGATACAATCCAATTGTGTGAAGATACTGTAATTTGTTTATTCCCCCACCATTGATGGATGCTTCTCTTGTTTCCAGCTTGGGGCTACGATAAGTAAAGCTGCTCTGAACATTCTTAGGCAAGTATTTGCATAGAGACAAGTTTCCTTGTCTCTTCGATCAAATGCTGGGCCGAGGAATGACTGGATCTTACAATATATGCTCAGTATTTTGCAGAAAGTCGCAAACTGCTTTTCAAACTATGGCGCCACTTCCTCTTTCACCATGGCCTGCGCGTCCCCTTCCCAACCTCCTCCCCAGCACGGGTATCAGCTGGTCGCCCACTGGGCTTTAGCCCCCCTCGTCCCCAGGACTAGTGACATGGGAATTTTTTAAATGCTCCTTTTCCATCTTTGGTGAACACCTTTGCAAACATTCTCCCTCTTTGCTGGCTTCCCACTGCTGAGCCTTGAGCGTCTTTCCAAGTGCAGGACACGCATTTGACACGTGCTCCTTAGTAGGGCACGTTTAAGCAAACTGTCACCTGCCCCAAGTGCAAAAAGGAATATTTCACATGTTTTACGCTGATTTAAAATCATCTAAGACACAGGAAATGAAAAAAATTCAGAAGTGTTTTTTTGACATAAACACAGCTACCTGAACATATATAAAGACTATGTCATATCATCATTATAGACAATCAAAAGGAAGAGTCAGTGACTCGGGACACTGTACCTCGTGTTAGGCTAACAAATGTGTCCTGAGAGAAGCTGCCACCTGTCCTTGCCTTGGGCCAGTCTTCTCGGGGTGGATTGGGGTGGGTGTCTGCAGCTCTCTCGTTAGCTATTAATGACTTGGTTAAAATTTCCTGTTGTTCAACCCACGAGGTCTTTCAAAGATCCACTTAGGCTATTAAAGACTACATGAGAAAAGATTTACTATTTATGGAACAACCTTGAGCATATTTTTAGGCAACATTTCCAGAGCGAGCCCTGGTCCACTGTGGCTGTCCACCCCCAGCAGAGCTTAGCCTCACTACCTGGTCCAGAGAGTGGTGCCTGTGGGGGGGGAGCGGGGGGGGGGGCTGGCCTGCTCAGCTCAGGGGACAAGCAGAGAAGAGAGGTGAGAGCAGCTTGTTTCTTCACTAAAGGACAAAGCCACACTTAAGGGACATCAGGGAACAAGTTAGCAAAGAGCAGCTTTAACTCAGTTCTGTAGCTGCCATTTCCTTCCTAAGATAACAATGAAAAAGTCGAGGCAAGTTTTTACTAGGAAAGAAATTCCAGTTGACTCTCATCCACTGTAAGAAGGGTTGGGCCTGTCGGGGTCATGGAATTTAAAATTCCATAAATTTGCCCCAGAAAGGCAGGGAAAGAGACCCGGTGCCAAGCTGGATCAGAGTGCCAGCTCCATAGGACAGCCCACTTTTAAGGTCTGTCCCTGCACCACCCAAGAGGAGGAAAATAAAGAGAAGCAGGGGGCGCTAATGAAGCCACACCCTTGCCCCCCCCACGGCCTCCGCCTAAGCAGAGGCATTCCAGATGTGAGCTCCCTCAGGCATGGCCTGTTGCTCATTACTTTAGGCACAGTAATGGGCTCACATCAAAGGAGCAGAGGACAGGCCCCAGGGCAAGCCCATGCTGTAGGTCGGTGTGGATGATGATGTGTATGATGATGTGTATGCTGTGGACTTTCAAAATAGAAACAGCTAATTAACAATGGTTGTTCTATTATCTATTTTTATTGTCAACTCTGTTGCTCAGATTAATAGACAGTTATGGAAGATTGGGAGAATAATTGAATATGGGTGCTTGCTTTCAAGAAAGTCTTAATTTTTTCCCTTTTTAAAATTATTATTATGGCTGGCTCAGCCTGCCCTGGGGGTGGGGGTGGGGCTGGCACAGCATGTGGTGTCAGGGATCAAACCATGGTCCCTGTGGCTGCCTAAGCCTGACCTAAGCAGGTGCTTCAGGCAGCTGAGCCATCTCACCAGCCCCTTTTGTTTTAATTTATTTTAAAGAGTAATTGATAGGACATTAAAAAGGGTGCACATTTGCAAGACTGAGATGACAGGCATTTAATCATGGGTTTTGCATTACACATTGCTGTCCTTGATGTAGTTGCTCAGTCCGCAGATATCAGCATGCAGAGTTAGTCAAGGGGAAAATTCTAAAGATTAACTGCTATTTTCAAAAACATGATGGAAACTCTGAGTACAATCATCTCAGCCGTCCTGTATATATATATTTGCATGTTTTTCCTCTTTCCTTTTCCCCTATCTTTTCTCCTTTAAGAAAAAAGGTAGAAAAGATAAGAAAATAGAAAATGTTTTCTTGGAAGCAAGTGCTAATAATCAATTATTTGTTCAATCTTGCATAGCTATTTCTTTTAATCTGAGCAACAGATCTTACGAGAAAAATAGATAACGTAACAACCATTGTTAAAAGATGCTGCCATTTTAAAATCTGTCACATATGTCCTGCTGCTGTATGTTGTCCTATTTCTGTCTTTAATTCGGCTGCTTTGCTTTTGTTTGTACTCTTCAAAGGAAAAGAAAAGAAAGAAGAAATTGTGATCCAGGCTAATGGACAGTGTGCTTCTGATCTTTTTCAACTGGAATACTTCTTTAAATCGAACAGTAATCTGTAATCATTTCTATGAAGTTAAGAAAGAGATGCCTACCGCTTGGCGATTGGATATCTGAACGTTTATAAACTTGCCCTTAGATAAATGTCTGAATAGATTTTCTTTATTCAAGGAAAAGCGGAACAAGTTTGCTGTTTACATAACACCCTGTAAATAGTCCATAAATATTTATTGAAAGAATGACTCACCGAGAAACATGCTATCATGTTGAAATCATGAAAATCTCAATTAACCTTTCAGGTATTCGTGCCAACACCAAGCCGATATGCCGAGCAGAGACCATCTGCACGAACTCGGAAGATCACCAGGTGGCATGTGGCTGTGTGGGCGGAGGAGTCTGTGAAGCTCCTGTCAGCTGGCCCTGCGGTGGGCATGTGAGCACAGCTCTCTTGCCAGGGACACAGGCTTCCGGCCTGTCACCGGGGTCAGCCCTGCATGACCAGACCTCGCCCTGCACTGCTCTGGGGTTTCAACACCCTTCGGACCACATGCCCTGTGGCCTGGTGCGCTCCAGTTCACTGCATCTGCTTTCCGATGTCCTTGCATGCAGGGACAGCAGAGGCACAATAATAGCTCTTTTACTACAAGCAGAGGTGTTTAGAATTAATCTTCAATTTAACTTTGGCTGTACAAACGTGGTTCTAGAGTGAACAGCCATTTCTGTAGGAGGAGGCCACTGCCCCTCACTGTTAGGAATAACGCGCTTTGGCCCAGAGAAACGAGTGTCCGCAGGCGCGCTCTGTCTGACCCTGCCTCTCTCTACCATAATGAGGAGCCTGAGTGTGCTGCCCCAGCACAATTCCATGAAGTCTTCAAGCATAGTTTGTACTTCTTGTGATAAGATCGAAGATTCAGGAAGCCAACTGCAGAGTGAAAGCCTTCTCCCTCGCTAGGCATCAGGTGAAAGAAAGCAGCAGGGAGTGAGCCAAGTGCTTTGGTTGATTAAAGGCTGATGCTGTGTTCCCAAAGAAGAGCAGAAAATGCATGCATGAGTGTGAACACCAGGGAAAGGAAGATAAACTTCAATGGAACAAACTGCAGGACTCTAGCATGAACAGGCGGGGAAAGCGTGAACAGTGGGGCAAGTTGATCAAAAGTATAGTTTTTAAAGGAAGGAAACACATACTTAAAAAAGAGAGAAAGCTTTCTAAACAAAATAAGCAGGCTAGTAAGACACAGAAATAAAATCAACTGCATAAATTCCATACCAGCATATAGAAGGGCTGAATTGTCCTCCTGCAACACAAGGCTTGCCATGTTGGATAAGCATGAAAAGCAAGTGATACACAAGGGCCAAAAACAGTAAAGAGGGCAGGAAGGGGCTCTGCTGCCACAAAAACAGGAAGGAAGGAGGAGGAGGGAGGGGTGGCGCTGCTGGCGTCAGATGCCAGGCAGGGCGGCGCGCTGAACAAGGTAACTGCTCTACGTAACACGGCAAATATCTTAAGGTCACTCTCATAAACACATTCACTGAAAAATAAAACAACCACAATGTATTCAAGATGAACCCAAAACATAAAGGAGTTGAGACCCTAGAGGACATCAAGGAGTGATGAAATACTAAAGAAAAATGTTGCGCCTGGCTGGGGCAGTGGACGTTCTAACAAGGACATCATTACAGCATCATTTGAAATAACCAGACCACGCAAAGCCTGGAAAGATCCCCGGTTTAACTCAATATGAAACACTGATAAAGACCCTGGTCATACAAACACAGAGCCCGAGAGACTCGATTTCACTACTGATTATAGAGGCAAATATTCTAAATTAGATCTTCATTTCAGAGATGGTAAAGTATAAATATATGCGCAGACAACCCAAATCCAATAAAATACGTTGTAAAAGTTCTAGAAATGAAGTGTTTAAAGATTCAACCTTGAATCAAGCTGTGTAATCTTACTGAGTTCCTAAATACAGCCTTAGACCTATAAGGATATATTTTTCAAGTTCCCCAGTGAATTCCACCTTGGAACCATGCTGTACATAATAGTCAACGGAGGAAAGCAACTCCAACATGCCCCAGAGGAAGAATGGACAAACAGCGTGTGTCATACACACACAGTGGACTACTATCCAGCCATGAAAAAGAATGCGTTACTGACATCATGCTACAAAATAGATGAAGCTTGAAAACTTTATGCTCAGGAGATACCCAGGACAAACAATCACATACTACATGACTGTCTTCTGTGAAAAATCCAGGATGGGTGAACCCAGAGTGACACAGCCAGACTGGAGATCACCGAGCACAGGGAAACATCTGCAAATTTGGCTCCGACCACGCACAAAAGAGGATGACAGCCAAGAAAACAGAGAGTGAGTTTAGCATGCAGGGCCGGGTCTCTTCCCTCCAGAAGCAGCCAGCCCGGAGTGTCTCGCTCGCCTGGCCTTGGCTCCCTCAGGCAAGGGGTGGGGGAAGCAGCTAGAGAGGCACAAGCTGCGGTACCCCCTGTGATCTGAAGTGGGAGCCCGGGTCCCAGCAGCACTGGCATTCCTGGCCCCTGCAGGGTGCCATGGGGGAGCACAGCCCTAGCCTTTGCTCTCTCACTCTTGGAGGGGGATTGGTCACTCGTTGTCATCACGTGGTCTCCACCACAGAGGCTGCAGCAGGGTGGGAAGCCAGTGACTTACAGCGCCAAGTGCTTATGTAGGAGAATGCGAAAGCTTTCTCTGGGCCAAAGTGCTGCTGGCCCAGGTGCGAGAGGCCCCAAACGTAGGGAAGTTAATCTTCTGCTATGAGAATTCCACCTCCAGGAAAGCAGGGTGATGTCTCAAAGGATTAATTCTTTTTGTTGTTGTCTTTTTGAGACAGGGTCTCGCTATGCAGTTCAGGTTGGCCTTGAGCTCACTTTTGTAGCCCACGCTGGTCTCAAACTCACACCGAACCTCCTGCATCAGCCTCCCAAGTGCTGGGATTACAGGCAGGCATCAAACGATTAATTCTTCGAGACCAGCTTGGTGTTACTCTCAGGCGGAGCAGAGACTAGAGCAGCGGGCACGGTGTTCCCCGGGGCTGCTGGGAGACCGCTCTTCCACATTGCCTTCACGCATTCAGAGCATCTGCGATTGGCCAGTAGGAGACGGCGCTGCGGGCCCGAACGCACATTCTGTGAGGGGTCACAGGTCCAGGGAGCATCCACATAGGAGGAGAGAGGCCAGCTGCAGGGGCCATCAGAGTCCCCGGCTGCACTCGCGCCCTGGCCTCTCTCACTGCAGTTCGGGGGGCTCCTCCACCTCTGTGGGCTCAGGGCAGGGCCAGCACAGTGTCCATTCCCTGCCCGGTGACCGGGGTGCCCTGTGGGCACAGTGGGCACGGAGCTCAAGCAGAGTCGCCCTGCATGTCAGACAGGGTCTTTCTGATCACCACCCAGGAAGCTCAGTCACGCAGCTGATGCCCATCACTGTTGATGCTCTTTCCTCCCCAGGGTCCCACTAGGTGCTTCCTGCAGATCTTGAACTCACTACAGAGCTAACGCTGGCTTGGAACTTGTGGGAAGCCTTCTGACTCAGCCTCCCAAGTGCTGGGATTATAGACTTGCACCAACGCGCCTGGCTAATGTCACAGGTTTATTCTGTTTGTTGATGCATGCGTGGTGGTGATTTCTACACAAAAATAGGTTCTTTTTCCACTCTCAAGAACATTTCTTTTTCTTCTTTTCCATGTGTGCGTGTGTGTGTGTGTGTGTGTGGTACCAAGGATTGAACTCAGAATCTTGCACTTGCCAGACAAGCACTTATTCTACTGAGCTATCTCCCTGGCCCCAAGAACAAATTTCCGCCCCTCTAAGAAAGTCTGAGTCACACTGAGAAACCATACGTTAAAGTGATGCCACTGTTTTGTGGTATCCCTTGTATGCCTTCTTTCACAGTGGGTAAAAGTAAAATGAGTACTAGATTTTTCTTTTATTTGTAGGATGGAGATAGTGGAGGGGAGCATTCAGATTAAGTGGTGGAGGCCAGTGAGACCACTGGAGATTTCTGGAAGGAGGTGATGAAGACCTCACCTCCCTCTGGGGAACTTGAGGAACAAAGGGCCCAGAAGGAAGAGGTCTTGTACAGCTCCCAGCGAAGGTCTTGTTTCCGTGAAGAACTGGAATTTTGCAGAACCACAGCACATCAAACAGCAGCTCTCCCTCAGAGCTGGGACCATGTGCATGTTCAACTAACTTACTTAAATGTTCCTGTAGTGGTTTTTATCCTGTTCCATACTTTGAAAATCAAAACAAGAAAAATACTTCAGACAGCTCCGGCGGGAAGCAGACGCACACAGCGGCGCTCCCTCGGGTCTTCTTTGTGACTCACAGCATCCTCAAAATAACAAGTCCCACGAGGCACAGGGGACCCTGTGAGGGGATGGACAGGGCACCTCCGGGCGGCCACGCCTTGGCTGTGGTTTGGTTTGGGGCCTGCAGGAATGGGAAGACCGTCCTGTGTCCAGCGCTCCTCCCAGTTTGTCCTTCCTCTCTCCCGGCTCTCCCTCTGCCCAGCCCCAGGGTGACAGCAAATGCTTTCCGTAGGCAGCGCTTACTCTTGCAGGCCACCAAAGAAGCTTGACACAGGCTGCGGAGTGCCCTGTGGCCAGTCAGTCACAGTTTCCATCCCCACAGCCAGCGTCTCAGAGGGCGGGGGTTTCTGACTTCAGAATACAATGGAGTCTTGGGGGCTGCTGCTGGACACAGCTCGAGGGCCAGGGCGTGGCTCGAAGCTGGCTTGTGCAGGTACCATTGCGAGGGCCCTGCAGCCCCAGCAAGCACACTCCCGCTCCAGTGAGAAAAGATCATCAAGATCATCGGGGGCAGGGGTGGCAAGGTGCAGTGCTTGCCAAGCACGGCAAGGCCCTTAGCCAAATCTGTGCTTCCAAATCAAAAGACCTTAGAAATATCTGTGCTTCTAATTTGTTGGTTTAAAGAGTATATATGCACCTGTAATCCCAGTACTGAGGAGGATCCTGAGTTTCAGATCAGCATAAGATAAATAGCAAGATCCTATATGTGTTGTATGTGCGTGTGTGCATGTGTGTGCCAGCAGTAGAGAGATTTATAGCTCACGTGTCCTCCCCTCGACTTGTCAGTACCTAAGGTCATCACAGCACACACAGGCGTTCTTCATCTATGACGACCAACTTAACAACTGCTCAGACTTGCAAACCCCCCACCCGACTGAAGACCTGTTTTTTCATCTGTACAATTCTGTACATGTCTTTTATAGAGCCTCGGTGTCTTGTTTTGTGCAGAATACCTAGCTTATACAGTACTGGAATTTTTGTGTTGTTTAATACAGTACATTAAAAAATGTGCTAGTAAGTGAATTTAATTGCACATGAATCCTTGGTCTGTGCTTAGCTAAATTAAAAAACTTTGTTACATTTATTCCTCTAATTTTCTTCTTTAAAGAGAGGACCTAGACTGTTCCTGGAAGCCCAGAACTGAGATGACGTCATTTTCCCTGGCATGAGGACTGATATTCTGCACAGTTTGCAGAATTCCAGTTTAACAGTCGGGGTCCCCTGCGTGGAACCCAGGGGTCCCCCAAGTGCTCCACCGCTCCAAATGAAAGTCCTGAGGTGGGGGCAGAGAAATTCCCATAAAGGATATAGATTGCTGTGATGACAGGTTGTAACTTTTTATAAATTTTATGCTCCAGAAACTTGATGCATTAACTGACTGCATTTGGGTTTCGCTAAACGTAGACCACAGGCTGTAAGCCTGTGCTTCTCCATCCATTACAGGAAGGAGAAGTTGCTCCACCAGGGAGCTGGTGCCGGAGCTCAGCCATTGTGCCTGGGACACCAGTGTGTGTGTGCTGGTCATCATGCCGTTCGCAAACCTGTTAGAAACCTGAGGCCTGAGGGTCTTAAAATAGTCCATGTTCTCTGAGGCCAAGGATAACTGTAACTGCATCAAGCTGCTGAAATGAGATGAGTTTTCACTTCTCATAATGTAATTTTTTCAGCAACTTGGTCAGCAGGACAAATTTTAAGCTCTTCTGTGTATCTATCCTTCAGTTTTTTTTTTGTTTTTTTTTTTTTGTTGTTTTTTTTTTTTTTTTTTTTTTTTTTGTTGTTTTTTTTTTTTTTTGTGGGACCAGGATTCAAACTCATGACCTTGCACTTGACAGGCAGGCACTTGTGCCACAGAACTATCTCCCCAGCCCCTTGCGTATCTATCCTTAACCACTGTCTTAGTTACTTTTTACTTGTTGCTGGGACAAATACTGACACTCAAAATGAAAGAAGGAAAGGTTTATTTAGCTCACAGTTGCTGGAGGTTTCAGACCATATTCGGCTGGCCCAAGGCTGAATGGAACAGGGCAGAGAGCATCCATTTCATGGTGGCAGAACAGCAACAAAGTGGTGACAGAGGCAACCAACCAACCAGGGCACAGAGAGCAACAGCCAGCATCTGTCTCTCTGTTTCTCTTTATATTACATTCAGGCTCTCTGCCTCAACCTATCCGCCTTAGGCCACACCCATAATCCCAGTAGGACTCAGACCCATAATCCCATCCGTACTAAAACACATAATCCCAGTGGATCAAGATTCAAGTAATCCCAGCAGTACTCAGACCCATAGATCCATCAGTATTAAAACACGTAATCCCAGTGGATCATGACTCAAGTCTCAAACTCTAGAAGTCCCTGGCCATGATTGCATGAGTCTTTGGGGGACAACTAGACATAAACCATAACAACCACAAAATAAAAATAGCAAAGTCACTGGGTGAGCGGAGACTAACAAGGAAACAGACAAGCTAACGTGAAGCAGGTGACAACTGTGATTGGTAGACTTCTTTTTAGCTTTCCCCAGCAAGTCTGGGAAGGAAAAAGAAGTAGATGTACTAGAGAAAGAGCACTACAATGACAACTTCAATTAACTGCCACAGTAAAGAAATGAGGAGATGAAGGTTGTGTGAGAAGCCGAATAAAAATGGGAAATTATTCCTAATGTATGTGATACAATAGGTTAATCTTCTTAATACACAGAGTAATCTAACGTAAAAAGAGACCTAATCGTTAAATTCATAGGTGACTTGTCACACAGAGAATTAGTCCACATATATTTTAAGGATTGCCAGATTAATCACTGAATCATTGCACATTAACACATGCTATTCTTCCACTGCTTAATTCTGAAATTCAAATTTTCTTAATGTAATCAAAGAAGTGATGAAATTGACAGTCACAGTCTGTTTTACATTGGTAATTCTTAAAAACAATTCAGTCATCGGTATCAAGGGTCTTAAAATACTCATGTTTGCGGAGCACTCAAGAGTTTCCATTTAAAGCAAGTCCTGTCCCGTTGTCCCGGCGCTGCTTTGTGTCCTCGCACTGTCCTGCTTTTCTCCGCCTCACCCCCACCCGACACTGTTCTGGTGTTGCTGGAAGGACAAGTGACTTCCTGGAAGGCAGGGCTCTTCCGAGCGCAGCCTCACCTTCTCTGTCCACTTCTGCTTGGCCGTTGCTGCCCTTGAGAGCTGTCCTCACATGAATGAGGGCAGCGTGGAGCCCTGGGTTGCGGCCCTGCGCCTGGCCTGCCAAGCCCATGCCATTCCCACAGCTCTTGCTGGAGTTCCCGGAGGACACCTCCGCCCAGTAGGAGCAGCAGGAGCAGCCGGAGCTGCGCGCCTCGGCACCTGCGCGCCTCGGCACCTGCGCGCCTCGGCACCTGCGCGCCTCGGCACCTGCGCGCCTCGGCACCTGCGCGCCTCGGCACCTGCGCGCCTCGGCACCTGCGCGCCTCGGCACCTGCGCGCCTCGGCACCTGCGCGCCTCGGCACCTGCGCGCCTGCTCACGCCGGCACCCCTGCACCCCTACACCTCCGCACCTCCGCAGGCACACACCCAGGGCCAGGCCTTTCCCAGGACCACGCTCCAGTGGAGCGCAGCGCTCCATTTTAGGGCAAAAGATCACACGGTGCTCCAGTGCTCCATTCTCCCTAAATGGGGCAGCTATGCCCTCTTGACAGAATTCAACTCACTTTTGGAAAGAGATTTCCACCTCTCCTGTCCGCAGAGGCTCTGGGCAGAGCACGACTCAAAGCTTACTGAGCAGAGGATTTGCTGGCATGGCGTCTTCCCCTGTAGCCTTCAGCTCAGGTCATTCATTTTAGGAAAATCCCCAGGACACTGGATATCCGAGCGTGGGGCGCCCTCACTGGGGCTGGCACTCAGGGTGTGATCTTGGGTACTTTTCACCCAAATTCTTATTCTGGTTTTCAACTTTGTACTGTGTGTGTTTCTTACTCAAAACTCAGTTCTATAGAAGTCAGCTCATGTCTTCCTTATTTTGATGTTAGACATCAGCTTCAGGTTCTGTCTACACGTGCTCCTTTACTTAGGTGCTGAGACGCCAACCTGGGCCTCGCCCAGGCAGGCACACCCTGCGTCGCTGAGCTGTAGTCTCGGCCTGTAGGTCATAGCTCTCAGAGGTCCTAGGATTCTGCAGTGCAGTAATCTGCATTCTCATGCTTCTGTTGTTGAACATGGACTTTTCCCCATTTCCCGTCATGCATATCGTACACATTGTACAACGACTCCTCTCCCATGTGCCTGTGCAGCCATGCTGTGGGGACTACCCTCTGTCCTCCACGAGCCCTCCGAACTCCTGTCCCTGACCTGGGGACTGGCCTTTCTGGGCTGCTCTCAATGCCTCTAAGCCCTGTCTGTGATGACACGTGGGCCCGTCTTCACCCTGTCTCAGGCTTTCAGGCCGGCGAGGACGCTTCTCCCTCATTCACTTCCCTTCTGAAGAGCTGAGGACGCAGCACGCCACCCTTGACAACACCAAGACCTCGGGCCTCTTGGCCTCTACAAGAGTGATCCTAAAAACAAAAAAAAAAAAACCATTTTCTTTGTGCATCACGCAGCTTCAAGTGCCCTGTTCCACCAACAGGAAGTGGTCTGAGGCATGCAGTGTCTCCTAACTGTAGCTCCGCAGATCTCCAATTGGGCCACCATTAGCTACTCTACATAGCGGCTGGGGCTCAAGCAGGACCAGGGAGCTGGCAGGCCGTGCTGCTCACAGTCCCCTGTTGTCTGATAATATAGTAACTGAACAGGGAGTGGCTGTCTTGGAATCAATTAGCACAGCTGAATGGTATTTATGGAGCCTGACAAAAGATTTTCCTTGACTGCTTTGCTTTATTGCCTTTGTAAATAAAATAAATTTGGTACTAATAAAGCCTAATAAGAGGAAATTAAAGTTTTCTGGAGCAAGCCAAATGGTAGACTTTAATAGAGGTCAAACTTCTTAGGTAAGACAGTGACACACTTTCTGTGTCCTTTGCATTCCAACTGCTTATTAATAAAATACATTATAGATATAGTATATATAATTGAATTGGTCTAGATTAGATATATTGACTATAAGTTACTGAGATTTAAGGTCAACTAATTAAATTACTGTACATCGTGACACACACTACTTCAGCTGCGCTTGTGTGGGGGACTCGTAAGCACACATTTTAATTGTCGATCATTACTCCTCCCTCTTTTCATCCCTACTTCTTTCTCCTCATTCTCTTCTCCAAATGCTCTGCCTCTTTGATTCCTACAATTGCTCCTTTATTTTATTCATTCATTAATTTTGAATTTCTCCAAATAAGAGAAACCATGTGATGTTTAATTTTTCTGCATCTGACATATTTTACTCAACATTTTGGACTCAAGATCCATCCATTTGGGATAAAGCGCATGATTTCATTTTTCTTTTTTTCTTTTATTTTGAGACAGGGTCTCTGTGTAGTTCAGGCTGACCTTGAACTCACTATGTAGCCCACAGTGGCCTTGGACTCATGGTGATCCTCCTGCTTCAGCCTCCCTAGTCCCGGGATTAAGGGTATGCACCACCAGGCCCAACTCATTTTTCGTTATAGCTATAATTTTCTTCTCTGTGCATTGGTGGCTATCTGGGCTGTTTGCAGAGTTGAGCTACTATGAGTTGTGCCACTGTAAACGCAGCTATGCCTCTGTCAACTGAGGTACGATGTGTTCAACTCCTTGGGATGGCACGCATGAGAGGAAGAGCTGGTAACATGGGATTCCTTAGTTTTGGCCTCTGCACTGATTGCCATAGCAGCTGTACTCACTGTGCCATCAACACTACAAAAGGGTTCCTTTTCCCACACAGCCTCACAGCCTCGTCAGCTTTTGTTGTTTTCTGTTCTTGGTGTTAGCCATTCTGACTGAAGATGGTTCAGTTCAAGGAAAAAGCCCAGACAAGAGAAGAGAGCAAGGAGAAAGGAAAGTGTGGAGAGTGTTTGTCCCCCACCATGTATGTGTGTGTGTGTGTCTGTCTGTGCCTCTCTTTCTGTCTTTCTGTCTCTCTCTCTCCCCTGTGTGTGTCTCTGTGCCTCTCTCTGTCTGTCTCTTTCTCATTCGCCCTGTGTGTATGTGTGTGCCTCTCTCTCTGTGTCTCTCTCTATCTCTGTCTTTCTCTCTCTTTCTCTCCATCTCTCTGTCTCTCTGTCTCTATCTGTCTCTCTCTCCTCTCTCTCTCTCTCTCTCTCTCTCTCTCTCTTTCTCTTTCTCTCTCTCTCTCTCTCCTTCCCTCCCTCCCAGGATGCTGTTCGGCCATAGCATACTGTGGATATGGACTGCTGTCTTCCAGGGAGCTTCTTTTTTCATTCTCACAACTTCTACCAGGTTCTATCAATGTCATCATAAGAGAGGAGGCTGAACACTCACAACCAAGATTCCCACCTTCTGTGCAGAACTGGCGTTGTGGTTTTTTAGTTTAGAATGGATCTTGGTAAAGGATCAGGCAAAGTCATAAGAAAGGGTCCACTACGACTGTAGCTAACAGCACCACCTCTCAGGTGACAGTGGAGGAAGACCTTCGTGTCATGGGTACTCACCCTCTAGAAAGTGACAAGCTCATGGCTCTGAACCAGCAACTGGGCCAGAAAAAAGCGACAGTTGCATGAATTGCAGAACTTACACCCAGTAACTCAGAGACCACACAGAAGAGCAGAAAAGTTGGAATAAGTGTGCTTATTAGTTACAAACAAATAAAAGTACACAACAAACACAAGTAAACAATGTGAAAAAAACGGCAGTGGGCAAAAGAGAACTTCGAGATCACAGAAAGTCCATTTTCCTGGAAATTAATAATAAATGGCACTCACTGTTGTTTGGGCTAAACGCCTAGTAAACCCAGCTAATAATTACAACGGCGCTTAGGGAGGCAGTACGAAGAGAAGCAGTCCCCTCTCACAAGGCGCAGGCTCCGCGGGTCGGAGTTCTTGGCTGTCCAAAGTTTAGTGGCAGGCCTAAAATCAGTATCACTCTTTTCCTGCCACGCAGAGACGCACAGAGAACAGGGCCGCTGGAGCTGTGAGTCCCCAGCTGGGGACCCCGCCAGGGCTCTGCCTTCTCACCTCTGCCCTCACCAAAGACGTCAGGGTGCGGGGCGGGGGGAGAGCTCCGGCTCCCTCGCGGGGCGAGGGGCGCTCAGTCCCAGCTCCTGCACCTCGGCCGAACCACGTGTGTACTCTGAATCCCATCCCTGCTCTTCAAAAATAAAGCAGGACACACCGGAGCAAGCTGGGCTTGGGGGTTTGCTTATTTATTTTTTGCTTTTGTTTTTGTTTTTGCTTTGTTTTAGGATTTAAGCCATAATCTAAATGAAATGCTCCGCGGCAAGGGTTCTGCGTTCATCCAAGCCGTGCCTCTCTGCGAGGCTTCACGTGCAAAGGGTGGCAGCGCCGACACTGCCAGGCAGAGGTTATGGAGCACGGGGGTTACACGCAGCCCGAGGACGCCCTCAAAAGGAAGGCTGCATGGGATGAAAGAATGCAAAGGCAATATTTGAAGAAATAATGGGCAAGAATTCTAAAAATTGCAGAAATACATGATTCTGCCGATCGCTGAAGCTCGGGAAACACCCAGCAAACTCAACACTCAGTAAGCAAAACCCCAGGACCGAGGGTTTAGTCAGAAAAGCAACTTCGGTGCCTGGGGAGGGCAGGTAGGAAATTCTGATGCCGTTGAAGGGACAGGGCGACAGCGAAGCACAAACGACGGGCCTGCTGCGTCCCCGTCACGGAATTGCGCTGCAAGGCTCATCTAGAGATCACAAAACACATCTCACCTGCCTACAGAAGGCAAATGGAGTGACGGTGACAAACCTGAAGCGACACCCAGAACCCCTTGGCTGTGGCCTAGGACACGGTGACTTGGGGTTGCAGAGCTCAGGGTGGGAGGAGGTGAAGGAATGCTCCACCTGAGCAAGCAGGGGAGGCACCCCCAGTAGCGAGTCCTGCCCTGCCCTGCCCTGCCCTGCCCTGCCCTGCCCTGCTCTGCCCTGCCCTGCCCTGCCCTGCCCTGCCCTGCCCGCCCGCATTCACTCCCCCTCCTAGGGAGACCCAAGCTTCTCCCTCCTAGGCTCCCATTTCATGGGCGCCCCTCACAGTAGCTCACATCTCGGGAAACTCACATCACAAATCATAAAATAAATGTCTGCTACATAGAAAGATGAACAGTGAGGATTAAAGGCGAAATGTGTGAAAAAGAAAGAAGAAAAAGGCTATGTATGGAAACCGGTTCAGGTCAAGCCATCAGCTGCTCCACTAGCTCTACAGTCCTGGAGATCTATCACCTTCCTTGTTCTCCAAGGAATGAGTTGCCGAGAGTTTATGCAGTAAGGAAAAAATGCATTTTTTTTTTTTGGCAGAAGCGTTCAAACAAATATTAAAATTTATGCTTATCCAAGGAAAGGCAATTAGCTTCTTGGCAAATACAGAGCCATTAATAGAGTCTCGCTGTCTTTCCTCCCATTTGCACGGCACGCAGAAAGTGACCGGCACATCACTCTTTATAACTATTGCTGTCTTGGAGCCATTTCCTCACAGAGGGACTTAAATTTGTCCCGAAAAGATCTATTTTTTGTTCTAATAATACCTTAACAATAAACTAACTGTAAAGAATTTTGCTCCACCCAGCTCCCCTAAATAGAGCCCGCTTTGATTGGAGTCAGAATTTTTCTCTCTCTGTTCGTGCCAAGAGGCCCAGAAGGAGGTTGGTTGCTTTATTCTTCCAAATGTGTTCTGCCCTTCTTACCACTTACATTTCAACCAGTGTAAGAATTCTCTTTTCTTATCGACTGTCACTCCTGAAGGTCATGGGACAGATGAAGACAACTGGGAGTTCATCTGGCCTCTAGAGTTTCAGCGATGAGGAGGCCCTGATGGTGATCCTCTCAGCAGCAGGGCAAGCGCCACAGCGGCCCAGCTTGCGCTCTTATGCAGTGGGCAGGATCGTGCTGCTCTCATGGCCTTCAAAGTTGGACGAGGTCAGTATTATGCATTCAGGACCTGTCTCCATGGAGTTTCTGTACCTCAAGGGTCCCTCGCAGCCTAATGATTCATTGGAATTCAGGGAGCGCTCCACCTCGCCTTTGCCAAGCCGACGTTTTAATGAAGCGTCAGAGCACTAATGGCTAAGCAAGAAACTTTCTAAGTCATGTTTATCAGATAGGTTGATACAAGAATCATTAAATTAAACACGAAAGAAACAAGCACAGCCGATGAGTCATCAAGTACAACCTCTGAGGTTGTACCACGCAAACAAAGGTGGAAAAAAAATCACAGACCTATTTTGAGAAGATGAGAGAAACTATTCTGATTATTAGCACCAAGAGCAGAAATCTTGAGGTTGGAGGACAGCAGCATATGTAGATAATAAGACAATGTCCAGTGCAGTCAAAACATAGAGGAATAAGGGAAAAATGGCACAAACTGAGGCAGGAAAAAAGGCAGAGCCCTTTCAGAGAGTGGGATGCAATTTGGATTTTAGCAGGTCAGAGGGGAGCCACTGCAGGGGGCTGACACCCACCATTCCTGTCAAGATCACATTCTCTCTGTCATGGGAAAGGGAGAGCGAACAGACAGCCTAGCAAGCACACATTGCTCCTACTCCAGAGGTAGGTTTTAAGCTTTGGCATCAAGCTGCTTTCAGTGTCTACCAGTGACCACCAGAAGTTTCTGAGGGGACCCCGTCCTCTTGGCATCTTAGCACGAGAGCCGTTCCCTGGAAAGCAGCCCACCTGCAGCACCAGTTGATCACATGACTTTTATTTTTTTAACGTTGAAAAATTCTATGTTCAAGCAAGGCAGTGTGAAAGAAAACTCTTCTAAGAGAAGATGCAAATGACTGCAGTGCTGGGTGGGCCAGCTTATTGGATGGGAAGGCAGCAGGCTGAAGCGATGCTTAGTCACAAGGGCCCTCGGCAGGGAAGCTCCACCTTCAGCTCAGTTTCCTTCCTACCACCTGGGCGTCCCTGCTCTTCAAGGTATAGGTCAGGCCTTATATCTGTAGGACACTATAACCAGATACTCTCACCCAGTGAAATATGTTATGATCCCTAAAGTGGGTCTAGTTTAGTCTGAACTCCCCACTAAATAGGCACTTTATATAGAATAAGAATTAGAAGACAGGTGAGCAATCAGGGTAAATTTTGTGAAATATTTTATTGATTCATTACATATAGACTAATTAAACTTGCATTCTTAAGCTAATCTGCCCCATGAAACAAAATATGAAAACGCAATTTTTTTTGCAAAATATGAAAATGTCAATTATTTTTGTACTGAAGCACAACTGCTGGAAGACGTGCTTCTTGCAAGAACCCAGAAAGTAATATTGAGAATTTTGACAATTTAGTTTTAGATTTGTACAGTCTCTGTACTTATCATATACTGTTCGTAATGCAGACAGCATAAAGCAAAGTTATATTCAACTATTCAAACATGTTCAGCAGGTAACAGAATCCTAGTAGATAATAGATAAGAATGCTGGGTGATTATATTGGGAAAGATATTCAACACGGGGAATGAAAAAGTTCTGATTAGAGACATAAGAGGAGAGATTAAAAGCTACAGTGAATATTTAAATTTCCTTTTTAGAATTTATTACAGTGAAAGAAGCAATGCCATCAATCTCTTCGCCTCCAGCATGTGTCTTCTGTCATTCTTGTCCCTTTCTGTAGAAGCTCTGAAAATCCTCTTTCGTGAGGGTCTTTAGTTGCATTGCTGCAGCTCTCTGAATCCATTACAAATGTTTATCTCTCACAGTTATTCTGACCTTCAAGAAGAGCCAGAAAGAATTTGAACAGTGCCAGACCCAGAAATTAAAGGGAACAAGGAGGCTGGCAAGATAGCTCAGCTGATTAAAGCTCCTGCTTAGGCACAGGGACTGGGGTTTGATCCTTGGGGTACTGTGGCGGCCCTGCCCCCAGAGTGCAAGGAGATGGAGGCAGACTGGGTGTGGTGGCACATGCCTGTAATCCCAGTGCTTGGGAGGCTGAAAGCAGGAGGATCTCTACATGTCAGATCTATGTAGTGAGACCCTATAGATCCTGTACTAAATACATAAAAAATATATAACTAAAAGTGAACAAGGATTTACCATCCTTTTTTTTTTTTTGAGCTTGCTTTTTCTTTGGACAACACCCACCAATCAGTGACATTTACTCCATAAGCACCAGTAAAGAGCCCATAGAAACATTCATGAAAGAAGACATCTAGAACTGCCTTGGAAAGTTGCAAGCACAATAGCTAAGTGTGTTCAAAGCGAGGGACAGGATTTCCATTGTACCTCATGGCACTGTCTTACACTTTAATCATTTTAAAAACTAAGCTGCACCATATATTTGATCATACCTCTCAGAAACCCTGTACCAATGGGAGCAGCTTAGTAAGAGCTGATGAAAGTCATTTCTTCCACCAGTGGCGCCTAATCTGCGGTGTGGGATGTAAGTCGGCCCAAAGAGCACGCCCATTGGAACCTACAGTGCGGGTTTTGCGTGGCTCTGTGGTTGCCTAGTAACCAAGTCTCTACTTCCTGCTAGCAGACGATCTGCCTGCTATCAAAGACGCACTGTGTGTAGTCTTGTAGACCAGGGTCCAGCAGGAAAAACGCTGAGGTGAGAGGAGGGAGACCGCTCACCCCATGTGCCAGGGCCAGGATGCGAGTGCCTCACGTGGGGCTTCCTGGCTCCTGACACCAGGAGTCGCGCTGACCTCCTTCACTGATCAGAGTTCACACCCACTGAAGGGGCATTCTGGACAAGCACAATAAATATATATCCATCTTTGCACATGTGCGTATGTGCGTGCGTGTGTGTGTGTGTGTGTGTGTGTGTGTGTGTGGTGCCGCGATTAAACCCACGGCCTTCACACTGAGCTAAATCCAAGTTCTGGGTTTTTTAAAAAATATATTTTGACTGGAAACAGGTTCTCACTAAGTCTCTAAGGTGCCTAGGCTGGGCTCGAACTGCAAAGCTCTGGCCACTGGCTCCAGCATGGCTGGCACTGCAGGCGCACGCCTCTCTGCCCGGCACGACATGGGTCCTGTGGGATCATGAGCTGGCCCTCTAAGCCTCTCTTATTCTTTGCCCACCGGACAACCAAACTCACCAGGTTGGCCCATGCCTTGACCTTCCCACACAGTGTTTATTTGTCTTTAAGGTCTGCAGAATTTGGTTCTAAAGCTGGAACACAAGAAATGTAATTGACATCAATGTAGGCAACTTAGTCTTTGTCTCCTTTTTCCTGCTCGAGCCAATCCTCAGTAACCCTTCCTCTCTCCTGCGGTGTGACGTGCAGGGCACCATTTCTCCATCCCAGGATGGAGCATGGGGGTGCCATGAGCTCCTTCGTGCTCAGAACCTCCTCTGGGGTGACACACAAGAAGACTGAGCCCCAACCTGGGGCAGCTGTCCTTAACTGGAGACTCCTCAGAGTCTGATCCATTGTGGGCTAGAAGAATTGAGGAGGTCCAGAAATTTGTATTTTTCAAAGTGTATTGAGTCTTACGGCAACAACAACCACAACCACAACAAAAGCACTATTTGGTGTACATTTGACTTTGAAGAAAACACCCAGCCATAAACAGTTGAATGGTTCTTTCATCTTTTTGCTGTGTTTCATTTCCATTTCTTTCTGGTTGATCATTTGACCCATCTGTGATTTCTTTAGTCGTCGGTGGCTGGCTCATGTTACTGTGTGTCTACTGATGTTCTTTTTTACCAATGTCTGTGTATTTCATTGAAGGTTCTAATTTTTTGCAATCTATTATAGGACACTGTCAAAGGTCAGTCTATCCCTGCTCTTTGGAGATAAGCAAGTTCTGTTGCTCACAGGAACCCTTCCTCTAGGGTTGAACAAAGGCAAACAATTGTCATCAACAGCCATTCACCTTTTGGAAGCTGAGAAATAAATGCTTCTTGATTCAGAATCTCAGAGAACATAGAAGTGAGAATTTATTTCAACTGTCAAAAAGTCTATGATGGAGAATAAAACATTTTCACTCCAACATTAAAGTTAAATTAAAAAATTTCTCTTTGAACATAATCTTAAATTTGCTTTTCTGAGTAGAACTTTGCATAGAAGATGAAAATTAAAACATATTTAACATTTCACACAGTGTTCACATTATATGATGAAATAATCAT
>PVKN010002754.1:0-40710 GCA_004027915.1 Capromys pilorides
GGCTACTAAGAGCAAGAGCACTGGGAAAGCTAGCAGCTGCTCAAGCAGCTAACTTCTCTTCCTACCTTACATTGAAATGCAAGTCACCTGCCCCAGGGGACAGGCAGCACGCATTTTCATAATAGTCAATTACAAATTCCAGAAGTTGCCCATGACAGCATGAGGCTTTGGGGAGGACACCCATACACAAACCATAACACTCCTTTCACTGTCTTGGCCCACTGTTTGAACCACTCCAGTGGTGGCTACCTCCCTTTGCAGTTACACCCTCTGTTTATGTCTATCTTGTTGATCCAGAATCCCTTAAGAGATGAGCAGTGCATCCTGTCTCATCATCCTTTTTCTCATCTCTGACTCCTCAGTAGTCTGGTATAGAGCTGTGTCATGTGTTAGTTTAACATCACCACACTGAAATATCTGACTCAAGCTACTTAAGAGATAGAGTTTATTTTGTCTCATGATTCTGGAAGTTCAAGTCCAAGATCAATTACCCAACTGTTTTGAGTCTTTGGAGACAATAACACATTGTGATGGTTGGTATTCATGGCATGAGCCAGGATACATGGAGAGAAGCTGCTAGGGCCCACACTCCTGAGAGTATGCCTCAGTGACCTGAGACCCTTGTCTCCAAGTGTTACTCAGTACCTCCTGGTAATGTCACCCTGGGAATGGTGCTTTCAGCACCTGGGCCTTGGGGAACACTCAATATCCAAATGATAACAAGAGCCAAACTCAGTGTATGTTTGAACTGATGCAGTATTTATTGTCTTGGAATGAATGTTGTTGCTCTTTCTATGCACTGCTGCAGTACTGTAACAGTTCCTGGCTGCTCCTTTGGGAATGTGTTTTCCAAGCTTTTCGGAAGGCTGTGTTTTCCAGGCTCTTTGTAGTTGCCTTGTCTTTGAGCTTGTTGCTGGCAGTACTTTGACACTCCAGTTTTCTGCTCTTGCTGCTGCTGCCTCAACAAATTCTTGCCTTTGCTTCCCTTTGCTTCCATAGAGCTGCGGTGTAACCCTGGGCAGTTTGCCTGTCGCAGTGGTGCCATCCAGTGCATCCCCCTCTCTTGGCACTGTGACGGCTGGCCGACTTGTGAGGATGAGAGCGACGAAGTCGACTGTCCAGGTGAGTGAGTGTGTTGAGAAGGTGGGTGCACACAACTCACCTCCTTGTCATGGTTGGATAAGCATGCCTCCCAGGAGGGGTGGAAAGATGTAGCCCAGTGATTTCTGCTATCTCCAAACTTTTGAAAGATAGTATGATCTGACTTCTAGCCTGCCTTTCTTTTTCTGTCCTTAACAACAAAACAAAAAACAACAGAAACCCCTAGGTTTTTAGCCAGGTATGGTGATTAACAGCACTCTAGGAGGCTCAAGCAAGATGATCTCAAATTTGAGTCCAGGCTGGACAAATTAGTGACATACTGTGTCTCAACATAAAAATAAATAAGGGCTGAGAATGTAGCTCAATGCAAAGGCTTTGAGTCCAGTCTCAGTACTGGGAGGAAAAAGGAGGTGTCTGACATAGACAGACCCCAGAACTTTGGAGATTGCAGTGCAGGAGTTGTGGGGAGGCAAGTGAAGAGCTGCTATTCCTGGACTTGTGTGATCCTTAAAGTGACCCTCCTGAGTGAGAGCACTCAACACTTCTCTGGCCTCACCTCAGTGTGGCTCTGGATGTAAGTGCTTCTTGAAACTTGGCCAGAGTCCTGACAAGTGTGTTACTATAGATTTTGCATCATATACCTATCTTGCCACTCACTCGCTGTTACTCTGGCACTTGGATTTCTTCTGGTGATATGTAGGTGTCTAGAGGTATATAGAGAGCACACAGAAAGTCTTAAATTGTTGGTTTTCCACCTGGTTTTTTCCTAGCACCCTTAAAGAGTGTAAGGCATCCACCCCACAAGGAACAGCAGTCATTCAATCAGTTGTTCTCAACTCTATTTGTGTGGAAAGAGTAGCATCTCATGTAAACATGTAGATGTGTGGACATTTGTAAGATCAAGTAGTCGTGATAAAGGTTCTAAAAGGAAAGTATGTTTTACCTCAGCTCCACAACCATAAGCCTGAACTCTTTGGCTTAATATTAAAGTTACTTCACTAGTTGGGCATGCTCGTACAGACTTGTAATTTCAGCTACTCAGGAGTGGATAGAGGGAGATTTACTCAACCTTAGAGAACTTAGCCCCTATTTCAAAGAGGAAAAAAAAAATGGGGGAGTGGCGAGAGAATGTAGCTTAGTGTGAAGGTTCTGGGTCTAATCCCTAGTAGTACAACATAGAAACAAAAATAAATTCCTTTGGTTTCTGGACAAACCATGCCACCTTTCAAAGCTTGGTTCAAATGAGTCTCTCCCTCTGCTAGCAATTGATCAATTGTTCTCTGCCGCCGCCGCCTTCTCTTCTTCCTCCTCCTCTTCTGTGGTGCTGGGGATAGAACTCATGACCTTGTGCATGTTAGACAAACATGCTCCACCACTGAGCTACATCTCTAGTCCTGTTCTTCTCTTACAGCATCTAGAACTGTTGGTAATTCTCACCATTCCTTGGGTCTGTGCTTGATTTCTCCCTCTAGACCATGAACTCCCCATTGCAGTAGACCTTCCTCCTTCCTCAGTGACAGCTGGCCTCTGACATTAAAGGTATGCTGTAATTCCTAGAGGCCAAGTGTTGAAGGAAAATGAATTTTCAGTCTAACCAGGAGTTTGAAGGAGGACATCCAACAGAAAGTAACAGTGAAGTGTGGCACAGTTAATTTACCAAGTTTCGAGGTAAGAAGCAGGGGCAGGTGAAGTAGTGCACATCTGTAGTTCCAGTTCCTGGGGAAGTTGAGGCAGGAAGATCATTTGAGGTTAGCCTGGGCAGTATAACAAGTCCTGTCTTCAAATAAAGAGAAAAGGAGTATATTGAGTGCAGTTTAGCAGGAACTGCTCCTGTCATCCCTTGAGCCTTTCTTCCTTCATAGGATCATGCATATGTGGCATAGAAATGTCGACCTTCCCAAGGAGAGGTTTGAATATAGAAGCCTCTTTAGGAACCTCTGGGACTAGCCTGTGTCTGCAGCCTACCTGGTTGTTCCTTGGGTCCGAGTCCAGCACTTGAACCACATGTGCTCTGCGGTTTGTTATTCTGGTAAAAGGACCATGTGGTTGTGAGTCGGAACCTTTCCTGGGATGCTCACAGAATGAGAATATCCTGCCTTGTAGAGAATTTTCTGAAGAATCAACTAAATGGGTTTTAAGTAGGAGCACATGGGCTGGGGAGATAGCTTGGTGGTCTAAGCACCTGCCTGGCAAGTGCAAGGACCCAGGTTCAATCCCAGATACCACATGCCATGTTGGCCCCAGTGCACCAACCCAGTCACACTGCATAGCAAGACACTGTACCATGCAAATAAGTAAATAAATAAAATATATTAAAAAATAAAATAAAATAAATAGGAGCACAGCTTTTTTACTATTCTCTAAGTAGCATTTGTCCTCAGGTTTCAGATTGTGGGTAATGATGTTACAGATACTGTTGTGGACACAGAGATACTGAGCCACACTTGTTTTGTCCTCTTTTCATTGTACTATGGACTTGTTGAAAAGTATTGCTAAGTTAGGTTAGATTTCTCCCTTCAGACCTTGTGGCTTCGCAGTGAGGACCCCAGATAAGAAAATAAAATGTATCACATGGGAGCCCAGAGGCTTGAGTTGATATTCTGTTCCAGGACCCAAACATTAAAGGCATGACACCTAGGACCAGTACATGTAGACTCACTGAAGATGACAGGGTCTGGTCTGGTGCAGGAGAGCCGAGAAGGTCGTGACTATG
This sequence comes from Capromys pilorides, assembly GCA_004027915.1. NCBI lineage: Eukaryota > Metazoa > Chordata > Mammalia > Rodentia > Capromyidae > Capromys > Capromys pilorides. The sequence continues at coordinate 3,815 of PVKN010002754.1, forward strand.
TCAAGTCTCATCTGGCTTTCTCTTGGCTTGTGTCCCTGAACTGGTATGTGGTAGATTGATTTTTCATGGCTCTTCATGATGGTATTCTAAGAAATTTAAGTTAAAAAAAATATACAAAGAATAATATAATGTTTATTTTTTATTTCCATGTATTAATAACTGCTGAGATTATTTTCTAGTTTTTTTGTTTTGTTTTGTTTTGTTTTTTGAGACAGAGTTTCACTTTTAGTTCAGTGAACTGGCCTGGAACTCACAGCATCCCTTCTACCTCAGCCCTGAGTACTAGGATTATAGTTGTGTACCACCATTCCTGGTTTTTGGTTTTTTTTTTTAAGTATTATTTAAATTTTTCCTTTAACCTCATTTTGGATTTGAAGTCAAGGTCTTTGTTTATTCTTTTTTTTTGGCGGGGGTCGGGGTACCAGGAATAGAACTCAGGATGTTGCACTTGCCAAGCAAGTGCTGTGCAACTTGTTGAGACATCCCTGGCCCCTGTGTGTTTGTTTGTTTGTTTGTTTGTTTGTTTTTGAGATAGGGTCTCACTATGTAGTGCAGGTTGGCCTTGAACATCATGTCGATCCTCCCGCCTCAGCCTCCCAAGTTGTGGGATTATAGGCATGCACTACCATGCTTGGGTCCAGAATTTCTGACAGCTAAAACAACAGGGACAAAGAAAATAAGTAATTTCATTAACAGGAGATAAATCTTTTCAACATGTTTTTTGAAAATGGGAAATGGATGTTGTGCTAGGTAAAGTTGAGGCATTCAGTTTCTCCCCATTCATTTCCAGGGTCTTTCCTGATACAAGAAGTTGGAAGGCTACAGCTATAGCATTTAGATCCCAGCTAGTGGGCTTATTGATGTCTATGGGTCTATGAGATGCAGCTCAGGAAATGTGGAAAGGGAAAAAGAGGTAGAAAGCTTTTTTCCCCTCCTTGGCAGTAATGTGGGGACGTGGGCTTAGATTAATATGGGGAAAATGTAACTCCCATATCTGCTATATGTCAGATAGGTCATGTTTGTGTCCTCCAAAATTGAAGAAGGAATTCTAAGAGGAAATTAAGAATAGGAAAAATTTAGGTTACCTTCTGAGATAGGAAGGGACCCAAAAGTGGGATGCCATAGAGCCCACTTCTCATAGAATGTTTTCTTTTGTTGTTATTTTCTGAGAATGTTTTGTAGAGCAAAATTATGAGTTAGATATGATATGGGTCAAACTATGATCAAACAGTGAGATTATAATTATAACCACTTAGGAAATATTTGATCAGTAGGGAGACAGGTCACATAGCAAGGATACATGGAAAGAACAAAGAGTGTTTAAGAAGGAATGAGTTCTGAGGTTCTGGTCACCCCCCTGGGTGACTGATGGCACCAGGCAATCTAGCCAGGTGATGAGCCCAGATGACCCAGGTCATCTAATGGACCAGGTGATGCTAGTTATCATATAATATCACCTTATTGCTTATCTTTTATTCTGTTGGCCTCATCATTTTATTGTTTCCTTGAGACATGGCCTTTGACAAATGTGCTGCTAGCTATAGTTGCAATGTATTCTCATCTTCTATACTCCCTGAAGGGCCTGACCCTGTGTGAGTGCTTAAATATTTCTGCTTAATTTAGCTGTCTGTAGGATTAAGGTAAGTTTTTGCAATGGCTTCCACACTCTCCCACTGATAAGCTGTCTCAGGGCTGCTGATCACCTGAGATATCAGCAGCAGTTTTGTGCAGATTCCTAACCTATAGATGGGAATAGTAGCAGTGATACATGAAGTCCTGACTCCTCATTCCTGCCTGGTGGGGAAATAGAGGACCAAGTATGGGAGAAACAAACTTGCAAGTTTAGCACTACAGATAATGTTTTCAGTTTCTAAATAGGGTATGAGGAGGCAGTGCACAATTGTACTTTTAATATAAGGCTTGTATTTTATATATGTTTTCTACATTCTTCAGAGTGTTTGAGATATTTTGCTTTTATCTTTCTTTCTCCCCTCTCTACCTACCTCCCTTCCCCTTCTTCCTTCTTCCTTCCCCTTCTCTCTTTTCATCAGACCCAGCAGTAATCAACCACTAAACTATATCCCTATCCCCATTTTATTTTTTTAAAATTTTATTTATTTATTTATTTGTTTGTTTGCTTGTTGTGTTTGTTTGTTTCTTTATTCATTTTGTGGCTGGCTCAGCCTGCCCTGGTGGTGGCGCTGGCGCAGCATGTGGTGCCGGGGATCGAACTGCAGTCCCCGCAGTTGCCTGAGCCCTCCTAAGCAGGCGCTTTAGACCACTGAACCATCTCGCCGGCCCCCTATCCCCACTTTAAATAATTTTTTTTTTTTTTTTTTTTTTTTTTCCCAAGACAAGGCCACGTTGTAGTTCAGCCTGGCCTTGAACTCACGGTGTAGCCTTGGATGACCTTGAACTCAACAGTCCTCCTGCCTTAGTCTCCTGAGCATTGGTATTGCAAGTATGTACCTCCCAATTTCCCATTTTAAACACTTTTTTGAAAATTTGTTTGTTTGTTATAAAGGTCTTGCTATGCAGCTCAGACTTGTAGTGATCCTCCTGTCTCAGCCTTCCCAGCTCTGGGATTACAAGTGTGTGCTACCATGCCTGGTTTTGGTGGCTGGCACAGTGCACTTTGCACTTGCCAGGCAGGGGATTAGACTGCCAATCTATCTCCCCAGCCCTTTAAATACTTTCTGAGGTAGAGTCTTGCTAATTTATTTAGAATGACTTTGAACTTGTGATCCTCCTACCTCAGCTTCCCAAGTGACTGGGTTTACAGTTATATGGTCTCTCACCTTACTTAGGCCTATTTTCTAGATCTCAGCTGTCCATTTATAGCTAGAGTCCCATGTGGTTGTCAGGTACCCAAAATACAGCTATTTCAAATGAAGATGTGCTGCAAGTATAAAGCGCATAGCAAAAAATTAATACAAAAGTATAAAACATCTTATAAACACTTCTTCATTGTGATTATATTTGATAATATTTTGAACATACTGAGTTTGGAGTACTTAAAAAATCTAATGTATTTCTCTTTACTTACTGAACTGTAGTTTGTATTATATTTCTGTTAGATAACAGCGTCTGTAAAATAGGAGCTACCAAGCACCACAGAGAAGAGTTGCGAATTTTGAAAATGCAGTTGAGAGAAATTTGCTGTAGTGACAGGTGGGATCCTCACCCATCTTCTCTGCTTTCCCAATGCCAGCAGTCAGGTCTGTGTCTCAGATAGGAGATACAGGAGTCTTCCTGGAGCTTCATAAAAGAGGTAGAAGAATAATGACTGTAACAGAAGATTCCAACTAAAGACCTACTTCTGCAGTTCCTTACCATGAAACTCACCTGAACCATAACTAAGACCTGGCCCATTGGTATTCACAGAGCCTGTGGCCACTTTCCTCTTTAAACTTGAAGGATTGCTTTCAGGCTCTGGCAGAAAAATGCATCATGGGTCCTTAGCAGATAATACTGTTCACAGGGTATTCTAAAACATAGGGCCAGGATAAAGTGGCCTGTAGTAGCCTGTTCTTCTATATGTAAAGATGGTGGCTAATTGTGGGGGTTTAGAAGCAGACTGCTAGGACTAACACCCAGCCTACCCTACTTACTGGCCATGATCTTTTGGGTAAGTTGGTTCTAGAAAATGGGAAATAGAATATACCTATATTATTTAGAGATATTTTGAGGATTAAATAATATATATCAAGCCAGGCATGGTGACGCACACCTGTAATCCCAGCACTTGGGAGGCTGAGGCAAGAGGATTGGTGCGAGTTCGAGACCAGCCTGGAACACAAAAGTGAGCTCAAAGCCAGCCTGAACTGCATAGAGAGACCCTGTCTCAAAAAGACCCCCCCAAAAAAAAAATATATATGTAACATATATATAAAATTACATATATATCACTGTATACCACATGTTACCTACACTATGTATATGTATAGTGTGTATATACGTAGTGTAGGTAACATGTGGTATACAGTGATATCTCGATATATATTATCAGCTATTCAGGGAATAAAAGAAAAGTTTAAAAATACAGTCTAATATCAGTAAGTTGGTAGTCTGTGTGAATCTTCAAATTCTTATTCCTCATTTAATATTTCATTAACAGAAACATTGGAAGTACTTAAAAATTGTGTGCTGAGTCATCTGCCTGTAATCTCAACTACTCAGGAGGCTGAGGTAGGAGAATCACAAGTTGAAAGGGCTGGCTAAATAGCTCAGTGCTTTAAAGTACCTGCAAGCAGGAGCAGGGGCCAGAGGTTCAATCCCAGGGCCTGCCATGCTGGCCCCACCCCTGGGTCTTGCTAAAATGGCAATTGAGACTGGGTGTGGTGGCGTGCACCTGTAATCCCCGCTGTTGGGAGGCTGTAAACAAGTGGATCACTATGAGTCTGATCTAGTAGTAAGACCCTGAGCACTCTGTAGACCCCTCCCTAAAATACAAAAAAAAAAAAAAAGCTGGAAGCCATCCTAGGCAATTTAGTGTCTCATAATTGTTTTTTATTTTTTTAATAGATTTAATTTTATTTTGAAGAGTAAAAATAGCAGAAACAAAGATAGAAAAAACAGTATCAAGTAAGAGTACATATAGTACAGAATTTCAAGACAAGAAAAATTTAACAGTGGTTGCATTACATATTTTCATCATCAAATCAGTTTAGATCAACAGACAGGTATGTAAGGCTGATCAAATAATTAAACATTAACACTTTCAATGAACATTAATTTTTTTTAACTCTTCTAAATGCATTTTGAATTTAAGTCACTCTTCTAAAAAAAATATAGGGGTTGAGGATGCAGAAAATGCAAGGTCCTGAGATTGATTCCTGGTACTGCCCATAATTAATTAATTAATTAATTTTTTCTTTTGAGTCCTTACTCATAATTGTTTTTTAAAGCTGGCTGTGGGTTTAGCACTTGTCTAGCATGGATGAGGCTATGGGTTCAATCCCCAGGATTGGGGGGAAAAAAAAAATAAGCTTGGTGAAATAATTTTATAAGAGTTTTGGAGATTTGATCAACCAGTCAAATACCTAATCAAGAAAAAAGCTCATTCAAAATAGGAAATCTTACGATATTTTTGCTTGCCATTACCCCAACCCCTCCTCCATATGACTCATTTTGGTCTGAGGGAAGAAAGAGCTCAGTTCCCAATTCCCTCCTCCCTACCTGGGAGCTGCATACACCACTGGTCTCAGTTTTGCTTGACTTAGAGCATAGATGGAGGAAAATGGCATCACTTTATCAGTGTGGGAGAAGCTGTGGGAAGTGACTTGCAGTACTTACCTGGACAGCACAGAGCTACGAACTTGGAGGTAGCTGGACTAGGAGCTACAGGTGAAAAATACAGCAGAGCCTCTAGGAGGTTGAGGAGCATGGCTTGAGAAATTAAGACATTTTAAAGCAGCCGTGTATTTGGGGAATCTTGCATTGTGCAGGCAAAATGCACACACAGAAAAGACCTGTGAAAACATTAAGAGCTTTACCAGGGCTGGTCACAGGAGACTAAGCCCTGCTGATTAGTGAAAGTCTTCTTGGGCCAGCGAGATGGTTCAGCCGTCTAAAGTGCCTGCTTAGGAAAGCTTAGGCAACCGCAGGGACAGGACCATGGTTTGATCCCTGGTACCATATGCTACACCAGCCCCACCCCCAGGGCAGGCTGAGCCAGCCGTTAAAAAACAAAAACAAAAAAAAAGTGAAGGTCTTCACTAAAGAGTAGGAGAAGTTGCCGGTTCATACAGAGAAAGGGAAAAATATGATCCATTTAAAGGAAGAAAATAAAATGAACAAAATTAATCTGGAGAAACAGATATCAGATATAAAGAGAAAGACTTTAAAACATGTTTAAAAATCTTAAACATGCCCAAATTGGAGGCTAAAGGAAAACACAAAGAACAAAATGAGAACATTAACAAAGGGAAGTGATCGAAGGAATGAAACAAACTCTGTTCCTGATTTCTGGACCTGATAAATACAGTAACCAAATCAAAAAAAATCAGTAGAGAGAATTGAACTTACAGAGGAAGCAAAGCGCTAGGTGAACTTAAATAGGTGATAACTTGAAATTATTGCAATTGTGGAGCAAAAAGAAAAAAGAGTAAAAGCTGAAAAGTTTAAGGAACTTAAAGGATCATCAGGAGAAGTAGAGTATGCATCACTTTCTCAACCACTCCAGCATAAACCATTTGTTAGGCCAGAAAACAAGTTTTAATAAGAATAAAAGGTTAAAATTACATGAAATATCTTTTCTGATTAAAGCAATGAAACTGAAAATCAACAGAAGATGAAAACTGTAAAATTCACATATACACAAATATTAAGTACTACACTACTATATCCATACATATACACACACACACACACACACACACACATATATGTGTATGTCCTTGAAAGGATATAGTAAGGCAGTGCTAAGAAGAAAATATATAACCATAAATGCTTAAAGATCTCAAACAACCTAATTTTATACCTTAAGGAACTAAAAAGGATGAACTAAACCCAGAGCTGGCAGGAGAAAAGATTAGAGGAGAGATAAGGGAAGTGGAAAAAAATAGAATTATAGAAAATCATTAAAATCAGTATTCATCTGTCATTTTCCTTTCAATTTAGTTTTTTTTGTACACTTGTATCATGGGATCTTTCAGTGTTTTAACTTAATTGAGATGTAAATTTCGTGGGTATGGGTGTGTTTGAGACAGGCTAGCCTCGAACTTGTGATCCTCCTGCCTCAGCCTCCTGAGTGTTGGGATTAGAGGCGTTTGCCACCATCTATGCCTGACGAGATGTAATTTGTGTCACATAAAATCTAATCGTTTATGTATATAATTCAGTGATTTTTATGAAATCATTACCACTATTTTAGAACATTTTTATCATCTTCAAAAGGTCCCTTTTGCTCATTTGCAGTTACTTCCTGTTTACTCTCCCCTTTCAGACAGAACATAGTTGTCTCCTGTCTCTTGTGGAATTGCGTTTTCTTGAGCTGTTAAGTAAATTTGGTCCTGCTGTATGACACATTTTCTGACTGGTTTTCTTTGCTTAGCATAATGTTTTTGCAATTCATCTGTTATGCACATCAGTTAATTCTTTTTCATCTGGGCTGGTGAAATAGCTCAGCAAACTAAGCACATGTTTAAAAAAAAAAATCCTTTCCATCATCACTCCCTCTGCTGCATGGATAGTCCACATTTTAAATACCTATTCAAATAATGAACAAATATGGGTTAGCATCTAAACAATTAATAATGCTGCTGTGATCGTTACTGTTCCAAATTCTTTGTGGACAACGTGCTTTCCTTTCTTTGGGCAAATACATAGGAGTGAAATTTCTGGGTCTCATGGTATAGCATTAGTTAGGATTCACCAGAGGAATAGATTATGGACAGTTAATGTGTCAGTTCACTAGTGCTTTATTTTGCAAACAATTTGATTCACAAAGGAAAGCATTTGGCAGAATCTTGCTTCTGTTTGCAAACTCTTCAGCTGAGAAGCCATCTTCCCCACACAAACAGCCATCTTCCCCCAAATCTTAAAACAGTTTGTAAACCAAGGTACCACTGTATATATCACTTAAAAGATTTACTAGGTAGGCTTAATAGTGAAAACTGTTGGAATCCCATTCTCCTGGGGTGGAAGAATGTAAAATGAGTATGTGTGCACTGTAGAACCAGAGGATTCATTTGAAGGTTGAAGGTCTGGAGGTCACTGCAGAATCTGTTGTATGGGGCCGGCGAGATAGCTCAGTGGTCTAAACTGCCTGCTTAGGCGAGCAGTGACTGTGGTTTGATCCCTGGCACCACATGCTGCGCCAGCCCCACCCCCAGGGCAGGCTGAGCTGACCATAACGGGTGGGGGGGAGTGTTTAAGGGGGGGCAAGAAGATACCTTAGTGGAATAAGTACAAGGTCCTGAGTTCAATCCCTGGTCCTGCAAAAAAAAAAAAAAAAGTCTGTTGTAAGACTGTGTTAGAAAATGGAAGCATCTGTGTTGGCAATCTTAAGGAACTGGAGATGAAAATCCAAATGCAGTGTTGAAGACTGGAGCCCCTCTGAGGACAAACAGTAAATTCCTGCAGGGTAGAAGCCTGTTGGTTGATAGCACTCACATTTGACATGGGTCTTCCCTCTTCAGTTTACACTCTTATGTATCAGTCATCTGCAGATGCACTCAGTGTGGTTCTTATTCCAGTGTCACAGTTAATGATCACAAGTGATAAATTTGTGTCTAAAGTTTTTAAAGAAATGCCCCGATTATTTATTACATGGCTATAGATTCTCTCTCTCTCTCTGTCTTTTTGAGACAGGGTCTCTCTGTGCAGTTCAGGCTGGCTTTGAGCTCACTTTTGTAGCTTGAGCTGATCTTGAACTCGCACCAATCGTCCTGCCTCAGCCTCCCAAGTGTTGGGATTGCAAGCTGTTCATTCTTTCTTTTTAAAGCCAATTTAGCAGTTTCTGTTTCCTGATGTCTCCTCAGTTATAGATGTATTCAGGGTTTTACCAGAGTTCTTTTGGACCATTCTACCCTGGATGGCTCAACCATCCCAGCCTGCTTAGTGATGGCTGTCACAGCTTAGTTTGAGGCCTCCCTTTACCATTAGCATAGGAGACAGGGTAGATTTCTCCTTCATCAGTTGTTTTTTTTGTTAGATTCTTTTTTGTTTGTGGTACCAGGGATTGAACTCAGGACCTTGTGCTTGCCAGGCAGGCATTTATGCCACTAAGCTATGTACCCAGCCCCAGCTGATTCTCTTTTTTTCAGGTTTTCATCTTTCTTGGTTGATCCATAACAAAGGAGAGTGAGAGTCAAGAGCATATATATATATATATATATATATATACACACGTATATATATATGTATATATATACATATGTATATATATGTATATATATGTTATACATACACATAAGTGTGTATATATATGGAAACATCTGCAATGTTTTTCTATTTCATGTATAATAAATATATCTAGTTGTAAAAAAGTAACTTTCTCCTATAATTTTGAATTTCTTACTCTAGTTTTATAATTTTTTAATGTATCTGGAATCCTACTAATTCCTGATTCTTTAAACATAACTTGTTTTCTTGCTTTTGCAAAGTTTGAGTAGTCTATCATGCTGGCTACCTACTGGAATTGTTCTTTGAGACAGACCTCACCGTGTAATGCAGTGGCATTGAACTCATTTGTTTAGCCCAAGCTGACCTGGAATTCGCAATGATCTTCCTGTTTTACCCTCCCAAGTGCTTGGATTACAAGTGTGTACCTCCTTGCCTGGCACCTTACTGGGTCTTTATCTAGAATTCATTTATTTATTTATTTATTTATTTATTTATTTATTTGTCTTTTTGAGATTGGGTCTCACTATGCAGTTGAGGCTGGCTTTGAGCTCACTTATGTACCTCCTCGCCTGGCACCTTACTGGGTCTTTATCTAGAATTTATCTGTCTGTCTGTCTGTCTGTCTGTCTGTCTGTCTGTCTGTCTGAGATTGGGTCTCACTATGCAGTTGAGGCTGGCTTTGAGCTCACTTTTATAGCCCAGACTGGTCTTGAACTCGCACTGATCCTCCTGCCTCAGCCTCCCAAGTGCTGGGATTACAGGTGTGTGCCACCACGCCAGGCAAAAATGTTTGTCTTTTGACTTGGGAGGAATTTGTAGATTTCTTCTGTTACATAACTGTTTCTGGAACTTCCTGAAATTGAAGCTCCTCTGGGATTGATCTTCAGTTAATTTTTCTCCTTTTTAAATCTGTCTTAATGTTTTAGTAGTTGTTTGCAACTTCTGCCAACTCTTGATGTTTTCATGTTCTGTCATGTGCCATATCTACATGAGTTTTCCCATAGAGAGAAGAGGGATTTTGCTGTCTATATGTTGTTGGTAGTAGCAAGCCTTTATTGTTTCACGGGTGCGGTAGAATCTCTTACAGTGATGATGTTAATGTTGTGCTTTTTTTGTGTAACATATGTCTTTATGTGTTTTTCTTCATTGTTTGTTTCTGTGGTAGTGTTTGTTGCCTTTTACTTGAAGGCTTTCTAGAGGTATAGTCGTTCTTGTCTCCTTGCTATGTGTGGCAAAGGGACCTGACACTCTGCATGTGAGTCTTCCCAGAGGGTGAATCAGCTGGAATGTTATGGAGGTTGATGCCTCTTTGGAACTTTTTTTTTTTTTTTTTTTTTTTTTTTTTTTTTTTTTTTTTTTTTTTTTTTTTTTTTTTTTTTCTAAAACTGATCAGATTTTTTTCATGGAAGAGTATCCTTGTCTGCCTGGAGTATTGGTTTTTGGAAACTTGATGGAGAAAGGGGCTGAGATCTGCCCTGCCTTTCCTGGGTAAAGGACCTTAACTTTGAGCAGCTAATATCCCCGACTGGACACCTCCCTTTTACCTTCTTGCAAGGAAATCACCAGTGACGCAGAGAGACCTGAGTGTGTCCAACTGCCCTTTCTCTTCTTTTCTTTTAACTAAGCATTTTCAAACAAACTAAAGATTGTAAGAACAGTACAGTAAACACATCTTTAACTATATGCACCAACTAATATTATGCTACAACTGGCTCTGGGACCCCCCGACCCCCAAATCCTTTTGAGAATATTACAGAATTTTATTGCTAAATGCTTTGATCTAAAAGCAAAAGCACAATGCATTTTACATGAAATAAACTTACTGTAATACTATTATGGTCAGTTCATATTTAAATTTTTGATTCTCAAGATATCTTTAATAGGATTCCCCCCCCTTTACACCTAGGATTTGTTTACAGATTATTTGTTATATTTTATTGGCTCTCCACTTGATCTTTAAACATGTTTCTCAGGCCCCCTTCATTTCCATTTTTTGGTGGTGGTAATGGGTCTTTCATGACTAAAAGTCAAAGTCTAGAGTAGTTGTTTTGTAGACTGTCCTGCTGTTTGAACTTGTCTTTTTCCTCCTATTTTTAAACTATTTTTACTTATTTTATTTAATTTTTTGAGACAGAGTCTCACTTTGTAGTTTCTGCTGATCTTACACTCACTTATGTAGTCTAGGCTGGCCTCAAACTCACAGCAATCTTCTTGCCTCAGCCTCCCAAGTGCTGGTATTAGAGGCATGCTCCACCTTGCCTAGTTTATGATTATTTTTGAGTGAGATTTTTTAGATTCTCAACCTTCCATCCCTAGCTCTTTTTTGAGGCAGGATCATTCTAAGTTGCCTAGGGTGGATTTGAATTTGTGATCCTGTTGCCTTAGGCTACCATTATACTGAGATTACAGGCATATTCCACCATGCCTGGATTTTTTTTTAAATATATATATACCAGTAATACTATATAGGTCTCATCACAAGACACATGAGTTTGGTCCCTTATTAGCAGTGTTGAGTTTGATCAGTTGGCTAAAGTAATATCTGCTTCAGATCAGTAATAGATGGGGGCCAGCAAGATAGCTCAATGGATTAAAGGGCCTGCTGAGGCAAGCCCAGGGTGGGCTGAGCCAGCCACAGAGTTCAGGGGTACTGGCACATGGCTGTATTCCCAGCACTGGGGAGGCTGAAAACAGGAGGATCACTGTGAGTCCGAGCTGAGAGAGAGAGAGAGAGAGAGAGAGAGAGAGAGAGAGAGAGAGAGGGAGGGAGGGAGGGTGGGTCAGGGAGATAGCTCAGTGGCGTAAGCACCTGCCTGCCAAGTGTAGTCCTGAGTTCAGTCTCTAATACAAAAAAAGAGTATTTTGTACCCTTTGAAGTGAAATGTGAGTTGTAAGTTGTGATTAAGTTAACCCAAGGAAGTGTTCAAGGCATCCTCCAACATCTTCTTACCCAGTTGTTTTAGCTTATATTTTGTCTGAATCAGTTGTAATAATGATTAAAATGGCAGTTTTTATAATTATTGTATGTACTACATTAATAACTAATCTTTTATGAAGAACTTTCCTATTTTCCTCTTTCTTATTTTCTGGCACTGTAAGCACTTGAAGTTCATTTCTTATTTTTCCCTGCCATAGCTCTTAAAGCACCCCTTTCTTCAAGGGAGACTTCTCTCCTTAGGACAATGGTGTTGAGACACAATATCTGGGTATGAGCTGAGCCCATCATTGCTGGGTCATCCATGGTGCTGTCAGTGGATAGACCAAAACACCTTTTTTTGTATGTTAAATTATAATTTCATATTGATGCCAATATTACCATAGCTAGTTATGGACCTTTTAAATCTGCCTCTGAGGATTTCTTTTCAGTAACATTGTAAGACTGTTGCACATCAAAAATGTATAAGCAGAGAGTTCTTCAGTCAGAAATCATTCATCCTTCTGGGAGGACCAGACAAATAGCTCAGCAGATTAAAGCATCTGTAAGCAGGTACAGGGGTCAGGGTTCAATCACTGGGCCTGCCATGCCAGCCCTGCCCCTGGGGCACACGGAGATGGCAGTTGATACTGGGCGTAGTGGTGCGCGCCTGTAATCCCGCTCTTGGGAAGCTGTAAACAAGTGGATCACTGAGTCTGATCCAGTAGTGAGACCCTGAACACCCTGTAGACCCTTCCCTAAAGTACAAAAAAAAAAAAGAAAAGGAATCATGATGATGACGCATTTGAGTCTCAGGCTCAGATTTGAGTCTGTTTTTCATTTCAGGACTTTTGCTCATTTTGTTGACTTAATTCTAATTTTTTTATTGACATGCAATTGATTTACCATAAAATTCATCCTTTTATATGACTACATAATTTTTAGTGTATTTAAAAGAATATGTAACTGATTTATTTGGGGGATTTATAAAACAAGTTTTAAAAATCATTGTTGTATAAAAATGTATTTGTCAAATTTCTGTTCCTGTTCCTTTATACTATTCCCAGTTACAACCTAAACATAACTGATTTATTAATTTTTAGCTTATCCATGTAGCCACATGTGTGAGTGTGCTAGAATATATAGTTATATTTAAATTTGTGTCACATTAAACAAAAGCGTCTTACAGGCTAGGTTGTAGCTCAGAGATAGCGTGTTTATGTAACATGGAGGTTTGATCCCCAGCACCTCCAAAAACAAAAGAAGTTCATGTATACACTGTTTGCCCCAGCCATTGGTCTGTAGCAGCAGATAAGACACTCCCTCCTTTGTGCTAGTGACAGTCTCTTAGTAGACCCAGAACAACTGTGGGGATATAGACTTTGAGCTTGAAACTCACAAGGCTGTGTTTTTGCAGCCTCTCCCCTGACCCAGCATATCATTCATATGGCTATAAAAATGGAAAAACAGAAGTGCTCATATTTTTATTTTACATGTAGCTTCAAATTCCTAGTAGAACAGAGACAGATGAAAACCACTGGGAGGTGGTTTTCCACCTCCCGCCATGTGCTCTGGTGGGTCTGAGTAAGGTTGCCTTGGCCCTGGCTGAACAGGGCCAAGAATCACTTTGTAGAACTGAAGTGATTCCATGGCAATACTAGTGAGAATTTTGTTTTTTTCTGGGTTTTTGATTATAGAAATTCTCTTTTAGTAAAAAACTCAAGTGCTATTTGACTTAACCAACATTTGATTTTTGACAAATTTTCAGACTTGCTTTGATGCAAGTGGAAGAATGATGTTTTGACAACTTTGAATACAAAAGAGGCTTATTTTGCCCCTTCTTTTATTTGGGGATATGATATGCTTATCTGGAGCCTGTGTGGATAGGTTTTAAATTTTTAGCAGCACAAGCTAGAATCATTCACATTTTGTCTCTCATTTACAAATAATCCCCTTTTCTTGCTGTGTGTTGTTTGGAAGTACATGCTACAGACTGTACTGGTTCGTTTTCCTTGCTGGGCTTGAGGTGGTCTGGTACCCTGGCTCCCACTGTGAGGTTTTCTTTTGGGGAAGGAGGTCACAAGGCCCCAACATAGACTGGGTTAGGGCCAAGTCAGTCCAGACTGTTACGTGGGGAGGCCCAGGCCCTTGAGCTTGCTGGTCTTAGGCCCCATGTCTACTCTGGAGTGTGGATCCTGACTCCACTAAGCTTACTCTTTTGCCTTCCCATTTTCAATATCAGTCAGCCACATGTTGCTTCAGGTGCCCCTCTATAGACTCCCTTTCTGTCTTTGGCAGCCCAGCTGCTCTGTGTGTGTGTGTGTGTGTGCGCGCGTGCGCGTTCGTGCGTGCATGCGTGCATGTGTGTATTTAGGACAGGGTCTACAGGGTCTCACTATGTGGATGGACTCATAGTGATTCTCTTGTTTTCATCCTCCCAAGTGTTGGGATTATAGGTGCACACCACCCCCCCCCCCCCCCCCAGCCTCAGTCACCGGTCTCAGTGCGCCCCACAGGCGGGGCCAGCACGGCACGCTGGAAATCGAACCCCAGCCACTGCACTCTGCCTCAGCAGGCACTTTAGTCCGCTAAGCTATCAGGCTGGCCCTCAGCTGTTCTCTTGAGAAGGATGTCTAAAAAGAGAAAAGCTGTTTGTGAAAGCACCAAAGAGCACCCTGCCCACGGGACTGCAGGAACCACTTGTGCTTTTCAGGATGTAAGGGCAGCCTTGGAGTTGAGTTATGAGTGGGAATTTGTCCTATCTATCCCAGGAACCTGGCTGCTTGCTAGGTGGCAAAGGCAGACCAAGGAGAACATGACCTCTCACTCAAAGGCACAGTTTATCTGCTGTGTGTTCACTTGTGTCTTTCCTGTGCTTCAGATGATACCTGGAAGTTAAAGGGAAAAAGAAGAGTTGGCTTTGAGTGTTTGTCGTGAGGCCAGTACTCTAGGGCAGGCCACATGGAAGTCACCTGACCAGGGAAAAGCAGGCTTTGTGTCCAACTGCACACCTGTGAGGTGGCTCTTAGGAGGGAAGTGTTGTCACAGGTGGTCCTAAGAAATCTGAAAGGTTGCTAATCCTATGTTTTCTCTATTCCCCAGCTTTCCCTAGGGAGAGTCCTTTGTTTAACTGTCATCAGCATGACCATCTTCCCCTTTTTGTTGGCTATGTTAGAGCTGGTGAGTTTCCTTGGTAGGGGTTTTATGAACAAGTGACTATGAAGAGATGAATATGAGGTTTTTGGTTTTTTTGTCCCAGTACTGGGTTTCAAACTCACGACCTTACACTTGTGTGCCAGGGAGCTATCTCCCCAGCCCCATAAATATGAGTATTTGGATGTGAAAAGAAACAGTTAAAAAGAGAAGCTTACTGGACATGGTGGCTCACTCCTATAATCCAGGATAGTCGCTGTGAGTTCCTGGGCTGGAGGGCTACAAAAAGTGAGCACAAGGGTGGCTAAGCTGCATAGCGAGACCTTGTCTCAAAAACACAAAACAAAAAAGAGAGGCTCACAATTGCGACCTGGGTCTCAGAGAAGCCTGCTCAGCATAAAAGAGTTTTGTCACTTTTGGCTTTTGGTTACTTACTTAAATATTTCACTTCTTCCCCACCCCCAGGCTACAAATGGCTCCACACACCTGGTCTTCAGGATTGAGGCAGCAATCTGTGACCTTTTACTTACCTTCTTTCCCTATCAGCCCTCTTGTGGGACCAAGGGAGATTTTTTTTTTTTTTTTTTTTTGCTGGGAATTGAACTCAAGACCTTACACTTGCCAGGCAGGTGCTGTGCTGCTGAGCTATATGCCTGCCACCAAGGGATGTTTTCATGTCTGAGGTCCCAAGGTTGAAGAACACAGGTATGCAAGATTTGAACAACAATAGCAGACATCATAGAGCCAAGTAGAGAGCCAAGAGTGAGAGCTGCCTGCATCTTTATTGTATAATTCTTGTATAGGTTGTTGTCTCATGGTTGCGTTCTTATATATGCTATAATGTACGCATGTGTGTTTACCTGTGCTAAGTCATGATTATACAACTGTATCCCATTGTGCACCAGCCCTAGACAAGCAGGGTCATGCCCTCAGGTGTCCTTAGAGGCCCCTGAGCTTTCAAGCAGTCTGAGTGGCTCTCTACATGTCCTTCTTGCCTTAGGTTCTTTTTGGGAGCCATTTACCAGGTACTGGGTGTAGTTTGGGGGAAAGGCCAAGATACCAAGTGGAATCACAGACCTTGCTTGTTTAAACAGATAGAGGGGAGATGTAAAATTTAATTGAAGTGAAACATGTTTTAGCCACACTTAGGCTTGATCCCAGGTTTGTCCCACATGTCCCTGACTTTGCCCTTTACCCAGGCCATGAAGATACCTTCTCCTTTGAGATCTTCATTTTGTGCCAAAATTGTCTCAGACATCATTAGCACATTATGTATTTTAGAGAAATTTCTAATCAGTAGTCAGACCTGATCACATGCTTAGAGGAGCTATGGAACAACTTTTTTTAAATTTAGCTTTATTTATTTATGTTATGACTGGCTCAGCCTGCCCCGGGGGTGGGGCTGACACAGCATGTCGTGCCAGGGATCAAACTGTGGTCCCTGCGGTTGCCTAAGCATGCCTAAGCAGGTGCTTTAGACCATTGAACTATCTCACCAGTCTCTATGGAACCGCTCTTGAAGAATGAATATTTAGTGAGGGAAGGACCTGTGACTTGTACAGGGTCTCTGAGAGGTACAGTAAGGAACACAATGATTTTTCTATACGTCGTTCAATTTAAGCTGTGGAGGTTTTTGTAAAACAGTACACAAGATACAGTGGTAAATGGAGTATGGTACAGCTGCAAAAGCAGTATTCTTAAGTCAATCACTTAGCAATGTGGAAGCTGTTTTTAGTTGTAAGCTTAGAAAAGACAAAATAGTGGGGAGGGGTTAGCAGGAGCATAACTCAGTGATAGAGTGCTTGCTTAGCATGTCCAAGGCTTGGAGTTTCATCTCAGTATTGCAAAGCCAAACAAACGAAAACAAAAACCTTTAGTATGATTCCTTTTTTCTTTTCTTCTTCTTCTTCTTCTTCTTTTTTTTTTTTTTTTTATTTGGCTCATAGCTTATAGAGGTTTCAGTCCATCATCTGCTGGCTCCAAGGCAGGATGGCATGGCAGAGGGGCATCACAGAAGAGAAATACTTCATGGTACAGTGGGATAGGCAGTAGGCAGAAGGCAGCAAGCAAGAGACAAGGGGCAAGCAAGCCTTTTTTTTTTCCTCGTATCTTTTCTTTTTGTGGGAGGTGGAGATCATAGGGGCCCAAGCATGCCAAGCAAGTATTTAACTCAGTCTTGATCTCAGTATTTCTGAGAGTTTGTAGCTCAGTTGTTTAAATCGCCTGCTTGGGCAAACCCAGTCAGGCACAGTGGACTGTGGTTTGATCCCCAGCTCCACATGCCGCACCGGACTCATCCTTAAGGCAGTCTGAACCAGGGCCCCCCCCCCCCCCAAACAAAATCCTTCTAAGAGCTTGTGTAAGAAAAAAAGAGACTAGAGGAGTGAGTCCTAATGTAAGCTTATACATTTTATCTTTTCCAATTTTTAGTGTCTATATATTTTACATTAAATATTTATTATTTTATAATGAAGGAAAATATTATTAAATAAAAGCAACGTTAGAGTCTGCTCCTAGCTGAATCTAATGGCAAAAAAAGCTTTGGCAAAGGGCTGGTTGCCAGCTCTGGAGTCAGGAAAGGTAGGCTTGCAAGAGGTGAATCCTTGCAGCTTCTAGAATCCTCTGTAGCTGGCCTGAGAGAAGCTGTCCACAGATAAAATGTACCTGCTGGCAGGAAGCTTGTCTATCTGTATGCAGCCATGCACATTATGTTTGTTGCCCATCTGACTAGACTTTGCCTCAGGCGCCTTGGTGGTGCATCAGGGCATATCCATGCAGATAGGATGGAAGTAGTGGGCCCAGGAGGGATGTTGCTTCTGGCTCTCTGCTGTGTGGCCTTGGGGAAATTGTCTTATTTCACTGAGCTGCTCCTCACCGGAGACATGAGAGAAAAGTAGTTCTTGGCTCTCACAGTGGGATTGGAGGGCTCTAGGAAAGGGTATGGGAGGACCAACCTATGAATTATTAGATTGTGTGACTTAAAACTGGAATGCTTCCGCTTGTGCTCAGCTTTCTATCCACACCTTCTAACCGTGCAACAGGGCCTGCTGCAACCCATGGCCCATGCCACAGGAAGTGAGACAAGCATCCTAAAGCCTGGCCTGGAGACTCTTTTAAGACTCTAAAGGGCTTCTTAATTTCAAAGCACAGACTGAATAGGGCTGGACAGCACTGGCTGGGAAATCAATCCCATAGTTGAGTTGTTCCTTTTTGTAGATAGGAAAGCAAGCTCAGAGAACTTAGGTACAGCATTGGCTGAGAAGAAAGCTTTTACCTGTTTACTTTTTAAAAGCAGCCATCTTAAGGCTGGCCAGTGGTAGACAGACAAGCAACTCAGTTCCAGTGATGAGTGGTGAGGGAAACAGTTTTACGCAGCTAGTCTCTCCTTTACCTTTTTTTTTTTTTTTTGTTTGATTTTGAGACAGGATCTCACTATGCAGTTCAGGCTGACCTTGAGCTCCCTTTTGTAGTGCAGGCTGGTCTCAAACTCACACTGATCCTCCTGCCTCAGCCTCCCAAGTGCTGGGATTACAGGCGTGTGCCACAATGCCCCGCTTCTCCTTCACCTTAATGTGGGGGCTACCATGCCCATGAAGGTGTTAAAAGGCAGCTTGGGATCCCTATGAGGATAGAACTGCAGAAGGATTTTAAAAAGGAATGACTCTTGGGGCTGGAGAGATAGCTCCATGGCACAAGTGCCAGGCTGGCAAGTGCAAGGACATGAGTTTGAACCCCAGTCCCGCCAAAAAAAAAAAAAAAGGAATGACTCTTTGCTGTGTAGCAGTATTCACTGGAAAATACAGTAAAGTCTTGTCATAGTAGCAGTATAGTAGTGAAGACTACCAGGGTGTAATTCTGACCAACACTCATGACCTATTTGAACTGTATGGCAATATTTAATCTAGAGTGCCAAGGGAAAGTTTCAGGGAATAAGAGAATTCTGTTGCCATGTCCTGTATGTGGCCCTTCTCCCCTAAGTAGTGTGACCCATGCTGCTATTCAGCGAGGCAGTAGCTGAAGAAGCTGCTTTGTCACCACTGCACTGGTCAGGCTTACAACACGTTTTTCCTTTTGCTTTCAGAAGTAACCAGGGAGTCTCGGCCTTACCATGGGAAGGAGTCTGTGGACCTACGACAAGGACGAGCCAGAGGTGGTGACCCTACACACTTCCATGCAGTGAATGTGGCACAGCCCGTCCGCTTCAGCAGTAAGTTGCAGACCTGTTCTGATTAGGACCCCCATCAGAGTGAAGCCCACCCAACTTGAGATTGAAGCCTAAGAGTTGGCTCCCAGCTTTTCCAGTGCCTCTCTGCTATGGGTTGGGAAGGCTTATTTCCTAAAGCAGCCCTGAAGATGGTCAGAGGTCCAGAAAAATGCTGCATGGTACCCTCCTTCTGGCTCCTGAGGATGAAGTGAGGTTCCCACTTAGGCTCCAAAGCCAGGCTGCTTGATTTCAAATCACAGCATGAATATGGCTGAACAGCACTAGCTAGGAAATCCCATAGTTGAGTTGTTCTTTTTTGTAGATAGGAAAGCAGGCTCAGAGAAGTTAGGTACAGCATTGGCTGAGGAAGCCTTTACCTGTTTATGTTTTGAAAGCGGTTGGTTAGTTTGGTGAGACTTTATGGCTCATACCTACAATTTTAGTTACTGGGCAATCTGAAGCATGGGATTGCTTGAGTCCAGCAGTTTGAGGCCAGCATGACCGATATAATAAGACCAAAAGAATGAGTGAGTGAGTGAGTGAGTGAGTGAGTGAGTGAGTGAAATAAAATGAAGCTGGTTTATGCCTGCAATCCCAGCAGCTTTGGAGGCTAAGACAAAAAAATCATAAATTCAAGCCTAGGCACTTTAGCAAGACCATCTAAGACTAAAAACAACAACTAGAAGAAAAGGGCTGAGGTTGTAGCTCACTTTAAGACTGCATTTAAACCCTTATACTATAACAGAAAATACCCCTCACACACACACACACACACACACCAGCATATTTCAGTTTTATTTGCCCAGGTTCTAGTTCTGGTTGCTTCTGTTTTAGAAACGGCTGATCTCCCTGGCATTACATGCTGTGCTGACTCCACCCCTGGGCCATACTGACCTGGCTCCTGAGACTGGGCGTGGTGGAGCAAGTTTATAATCCCAGTGCTGGGGAGGCTGCAAACAGTAGAATCACAACAAATCCAAGCTGCATAATGAGACCCTGTACCAAATACATAGAAATGACTGGCCACTGTGATGCATAGCTGGTCACTATGATGCATGTTGTATAAAGTCCCCAAATGACAAGCCATTCTGCCTCTGTACTTCCTGTTTGCTATCCTGTGTAAGCCCTAGACCACCAGAGATCAGGACCTAATATTCTGAGGATGATCTCAGTCAATTCCTCTCAATGTAAATAAATCTGCCTCCCAATCCTAGGTGTCTCAGTTACTCTTCTCATTGCTGGGACAAATACCCAACACCCAAAATGAAGGAAAAAAAGATTGATTTAACTCATAGTTACTGGAGGTTTCAGTCCGTATTCGACTGGCTCCAAGGCAAACTGGCACATGGCAGAAAGCAGCAGTACATGACAGCAGTAGTGGTGTTGGGAGCCACAAGAAGCCAGGAAATTGATCAAGTGTGTGTAGGTAGGACTGGGCCTCCTCCTAAATATGAAAAGGGTGCCATAGTTTGCACCTTTTCAGTAGCTTTAGAGAAGCCTAACAGATTCAAACGATGGGACAGTTTCAAGAACCGTGGATGTTAATAGGTGTATATAGATGTATATAAAAATGTTTGTTATTTTTTTGGTTTTTGTATTTGTGCTACTAAGACTACTATAAAAAATTTAGTGTGTAGAACTGTTTTAAAATCAAGTCCCAAAGGAGGCCCAGTTCCACCTACACACACTTGATCAATTTCCTGGCTTCCTGTAGCTGACAACATAGTGGCAACAGGCCAACAACAACAACAGAAAGTCAGTCTCGCTCATATTATATTCAGGCTGTCTGCCTCAGACCACACCCATAATTCCAGCAGTACTCAGACCCATAATCCCAGTGGATCATGAGTTAAACTCTAGAAGTCCCTGCCCCATGACTACATGAGGTTTTGGGGGGACAACTAGACACAAACCATAACACTGGGTATTGTTTTGATATTTCTGTTTGCCATTGCATCACCCCCCAAAATATATACATGGCCAGCCCTACAGAGGGACTTACTAGAAAATATAGTGAGGCCCCTTTTCCTAATAGCAATATAAGGGTGAAGATTCCTAAGGTCTAACAAGCACATTTAACCCATTTGGAATGTATGGGAATGCTTATGCTGGTGTATTCTATTCTAAATTTTCCAGGGAAAAGTTCTGGAGAGGAAATGGTCTCTGCTGCCATGCCCTGAATGTAGCCCTTCTACCCTGAGTAGTATGGGGTGTGTGGGTGTGGGTGTGTGTGCGGGTGTGTGTGTAGTAACATAGAGATAAGACTGAAGGCCAGTTGGTGTTTCTAGACGTGATGAGATATGGATGGAGCCCGGGGAGGGCTGTTTTTGTTGTTTGGGAGTCCCCGAAAGCCGGGACTTGGGGTCGTAGATGGCGGCTCCTCCTGTGGATGCTCTGTCCTTGAATTATGGACAGAGCCCAGGGAGGCCTGCTTTCTGTTGCTCTGGAGTCCTGGAAAGCCGGAACTTGGGGTTACAGGTGGCAGCTCCTGATGTGGGTATCTTGTCCTTAAATTATGGACAGAGTCCAGGGAGGGCTGCTTTCTGTTGCTTGAGGGTCCCAAAAAGTTAGGGCTCAAGGTCGCAGGTGACAGCTCACTGTGAGGGTGCCCTGTTTTTGTTTAATTGCTAGGTGACACCAATGGTTGCCTCCTCCCCTGCTTAAAATATTATCAGTTAGTATTTGTGTGAGCTCAGTGTTTGGAGTATAAAAAGAGATGGTACTTTGTATTCTGTATCTATTAAAGTAGTGACATATATTCCTTAGCCGATTTTTTTTAATGCTAAATAAAAAAAAAAGAGTCTTCGAAGCCTCTGGGCTCACTAAAAAAAAAAATCTCAGTGAGTTCTCTAAAGCTACATTCATTGGGTCTTCTCATTTCTTTTGGCACCAACACATATCATACAACATGTGTGTGTACACATATATACAGGTATATATAATATAATGAATTACCATGACACTGAGTTACTTAAAAAACATACTGTGAAGGAAGGTTGAGAAGAAAATCACAGTTGAAGTATTCTGTCCCATAGATATGCTCAGGTGATTGTGTGTTAGGTTCAGTAATGAGCAGCTGTAGCTGGGGCAGGAAGAAGTAATGCTTGATATCCCTATTGGAGAGCATAGGACTGGTTTGTTGTTCATACTCAGCCCACACACTCTACTAGGGAATGCTTTAGTGATACCTTACAACACCAGCCTGTGCTGACTGACAACAGACAGGAGACGGGCTGGTCCCCCAAGCTGCAGTGGCTTTGTCCAAGCCTAGCACTGTCAGTGGTGAGGAAACCTTGGGAAATCACTATCCCTGCAGGGCCTCCAGTGCCACTTAGAGCTTCCACTCCACATGGGGCTAAAGTCTTTGATGAAATTTTCTGATAAAGACTGAGAAAGCATTGAGTGGCATGGACCAGCCATCCTCTAAGCCCTGACACTTTGCCCAGTTCTTTTACACAGTAGCAGTGAGCTCCTCAGGGATATTTATGGTTAAAAGGTGTTGCACACACTTGGTATAGGAGGAAGTGGAGACTGAAAAAACCTGTTGAGGGTCACACAGCTAAAGGGGAAGCTCCAGGATACAGCGCCATGGGATCTTGATGCTCAGCTCCATGCTCTTTCTAGTGCTTAGGTTTTATTTTCTACTGAGCAAGTAGTACTTCCCCTAAGGTAACAGTGAAAGTTTATTAGTGCAAAAGACATGTCATTAATCCCCCTGAAGATACTCCCCCTCACTTTGAATATTCATATCCCTTTTTGTGTCTTTAATTGAGCTATTGTGGCTATTTTGATGTTCTGAATCAATTCAAAACATTTACCTTTCATGGTCATTTTGACTTTGAGGAAAAGTCAGAAGTTAGATGGTGCCACATCTGTTGAGTAGATGAAAACATAACCATAATGTTTTTACAGGTCAGGTCTGTCTTTTTGTTGGGTGGCATTTGGCAGTTGCATTCACTGTATATTTCACTTCACTGTATTTTTTAAAGTCATATCCTCTAAAGATAGTTGTGAAAGAGAATTTCTAGAACGCTTCAGAAAGTAGCAAGATGGGATAAGTGGCAAGGGGGAGTGTCTTGAGGGGGATTAATGGCAGTTTTGTCTCTTAGTATAATAAATTTTAAGAATTTAAAACATTCACTGTAATTTTCAGAGAAGATCAGGTGTGCTCAGGGTGGTGTGGCTGTAGATTGTAATTTTCACTGACTTCAATACAAAAAGAACCCTTCCTTTCTCCATTACCCTTGCCAGTTAGTTTCCCTCCCCAGAGTGCACTCTTTAAGGAAGCCTGACTGGTTCTGGCTTAAAGACACCATGCCTTGGTGTCCTGGCTTCTCTTGTGGAGAGAAGTAGAACTGCCTGCTGAGAGTGTGCTTAGGTTCCTTGTTTGTTCCTTTGTACTCACATGTACTAATATGGACCCCAGTAATGGACAGGACATGCTGTCCAGCTTTCTGTCCTTGCAAACAGTGCTGTTGCTGTGCCTTATTGGGTTAGAGGTGAGATGTATCACTTCCTTCCTATAGCTTGGAGTAAAAATTGTTATTCTTGGGCTGGAGGTGTAGCTTGGTATGTAGAACACATTCTTAATCTATGTGAGGCAGGAGCTTAGTAGTCTGTAGACCCAAAAGAGAAAAAGAAACCCTTCAGCTTTTTTTTGTTTTTTTTTTTTGGCAGAACCAGGGATCGAACTCGGGACCTTGCACATGCCAGGCAGGCACTTGTACACCTGAGCTATCTCCCCGGCCCAAAGAGCCCTTCATAAATATAATTTTATTAAAATTGTTACTCTTTATTTTACTGGTAAAAAGTACTCTTAAATTTTGAAGGTTACAGATTGTGCAAAGCATTTTGAGTCAGCTGTAACATACCTTCCATGCTTGAGGGGCAGGATGACTGTCTGACAAACTGAGAAGATGCTGGTTTTAGAGAGGCAGAATTCTGACTGGTTCCTCAGCTTCATGAGCTGAGACAGTGTCCAGCCATCCTTTTCTTATCTGTAGCAGGCTGGGGTTGATCCCACAACCTCATGGTCCTCTGGGGTGTGATCAATGAGCTGTTTTTTCTTTTCTTTCTTTCTTTTTTTTTTTTTTTAGGGAAGTGCTGGCCAGCATCCACGTGAACAGAAAAGAGGGACAGAGATGTGGTTCAGGAACCAGTAGCCCCGCTAGCAGCAGAGGCTGGGATAATTAGGCATCAGAGATGCTCCCTGGCCACCCCTTCCCCCACAAGGTCTCCTAGTCTATTGCCTTGTTAACGGACTTGAATCAGAGAATGAGATTTGTCCTACAGAAATTTCATTCAGCAGCTACTCTTGACAACCACAAAAATCAAAAGGCCTTTTTAGAAATTGGGAGGAATTACAATATATATTTATATTATAGATTAAATTTGTATTTTAGAGAAAACTTGTTTCTACAAAGTATGTGATCTGAGAAGCAGAGTTTGTCCTTTGAACTTCAGTTTCTGTTTCTCTGGGATAATTTCTTGTTTGGTTTTTTTGAGACAGGGTCTCACTGTTTACCCCAGACTGTCCTCAAACTTATGATCCTCCTACCTCAGTTTCGTGAGTCCTGGGATTATAGCAATGCCTCAATGCCTAACTTTCCAGGGTGATTTTTTTTTTTTTTTTTTTTTTGTCTTAAGGGAAGGGTCTACAATGTGTTCAGAATCTCACTACTAGATCAGACTCATAGTGATCTACCTGTTTACAGCCTTCCAACCTCAGAGCTGGGATCACAGGCGTGCGCCACCACACCCAGTCTCAATTGCCATTTCAGTGTCCCCCTGGCACAGGGCCAGCACAGCAGGCCCGGGAATCGAAATCTTGGCCCCTGCACTTTAATCCACTGAACTATTTGACCGGCCCTTCGAAGGTGATTTTTTGAGGCAGGTTTGTACCCCATACAGCACATAGAATTTTGATTTTGTTCTTTATTTTTATTGTTTTTGGTTGACTTTTTTAGGTGAGGTTCATTTTTTGTGTTTGGTGCTGAGGCCTGAAGCCAGGGCTTTGAGCTTGCTAGGCAAATGTTCTTCCACTGAGTTAAATCCCCAACCCCTAGAATTTTGATTTTGGAGTTCAGATCCTAACTTGGGGACAATGCCCCTTTCATCCTTCATGTTTCCTAGGGAAGTGCCCAACAGGGTGGCATCACTATGAAGCCAGCTGTTACCGGGTCTACCTGAGCGGGGAGAACTACTGGGATGCTGCACAGACCTGCCAGCGTGTGAATGGCTCCCTTGCCACCTTCTCTACTGACCAGGAGCTGCGCTTTGTCCTGGCCCAAGAATGGGATCAGCCCGAACTGGTCCCATTTGGTTGGAAGGACCAGCGCAAGTAAGTTGTGGGTGTGAGGGTCTGAGGACTGCTGTGCTCACAGGTTCTTGCTAACCCTAAGCAAGGCATAGCTGCCAGCCAGCACTGGGGAGAGCAGACTTCTGCCCACTAGAAGCAGAAGGAGCACTAGAGGCTTAGCATGTATATCAAGATGGAGGTGGGAGTTTATAATGGGGGCAAGAACAATTGGGCCCTATCCTTGTCTTGTGAGAATGAGGACCTGCCCCTTTCCTTGGTCCCCTTTGTGAAGACAGCACAGAAGCAGTTGATGGGTGCAGCTAGGGTACCCCAGCGTATGTCTCCAGGAACTGTTTAGTGTGGGGCTTCGTGGGCCTGGTGTGAGAAGTGCACAGCTGGGCAGGCATTCCTCGTAAGAAAGAAACTGGCAGCTCCATGCTCAGGGCTTCCTGTGAGTCTGCTCAGTCAGTCTGCGGCCAGTGCTGGGCACACATGTGACTGAACGTATACCACTGGACACATACTCGGATTTGAGCCCAAGCAGTCTGCCCCAGACCTGGCTCTTTACCTCCTGGCTCTTCACATCAAGGAGGAAGAATATAAAAGATAACTAATCACACATCTCTCAGGCCCTGCATTGGGGTGGGGATGAGGGAAGAAAGATGTTTATTTGCGGACAAGTATATGCAGAGACCTGCAATGTGCTGCCTCTGGTCATATCACCTTATCTTGCGCACATTGCTAGGAGTGTGAGATAGAAAATGGCAGTCTTGCCTGGGGATGGCCATGAGTTTGAGGCCTAACTGGGCTACATGGTGAGTTTAAGGTCAACATAAACTACACAGTGAGACCTTATCTTAACAGGGCAGCCTTTTCTAGAGAGGGAAATAGCTCTTTAGAGTCCCAAAGATTGCTTGTTGCTCTCTTAAGGTTACCTGTTCCTTATGAGAGTATAGCTGCCATCCTGTCATACGGGCATGATAACCTGATCGTAGGTGGACATGGTGTTCATTTCAACATTAGAGGTGGGTTCAGTCCCGTAATTATATGCTGTATGATACTGGCAAATCATAAGGCGAAACTGTTTCTCCTTCTATAGTTGCAGAATGAGAAAAATAACGGTCCATTCTTACTACTCCTACAAAAAAAATGCCTGGAAGCCCCACAGAAGGGAAAAGATCATCAATTGGAGGGTTGGGAGAGCACCTCTCTGGGCAGCCGCAGGTGCACAACTCAGCCCAGGGCAGAAGGGCAAGCACGAAGGCTACCACTGTGGCTGATGGATGAGCTGCTGGATGTCTAATGCAGGGGCTGGAGAGCTGAGGCAGGCAGCTCTAGAGGATACTGTGCACATGTCTGTATCCAGTTTAGCAGTACATATATTCACAGGACTTTGTGCTTTTATTGAGATGTGACTCTCATAACACTTCAGAACTTGTCAGTTTTAGAATTTAGCATTCAGTGTGCATGTTTCTGGAGTTTTATTTCCACCAAGAATAAGGCTAATCTGGCTTCAAATGTGAAAGTTTTATTGGATAAGCAAAGGAGGAGGCTGGTTGGGATATGATGAGGTAAAACCTTTTATGACCTATGAATTTATTGTTTAGAATTTTAATGCATTTTATTAAATTTAAGTATTAAAACATAAATTGCTTGTGTTGTAGTTCAGTGTTTTAGAAGTCAGCAGAATGAATGCTTAACACCAATGTTAAATGATAATGCATTTGCCTAACATGCACAAGGCATTGCAAAAATAAAAAAGTAAAATACTTGCAGTCTTTGATGGTTGCTCCCTTCTGATGGTGTGATCTCTGTTTCTGACCCCTATAGGTTGTGGGTTGGCTATCAGTATGTTGTTACTGCCCGAAACCCTTCTGTAGAGGGTCGATGGGAGGTGGCATTCAAAGGTAAGTGTTTCTGCTTAAGTTTGAAATTAGGAAAGTCATCCTCACTCAGAATATTTCGGGAGTCTCTTCTCCTCTCCTGTAGTTGTACCTGCCTCTAGAACCACCCAGTACAGATACTATGGAGAGAAGGTGGCTTTGAGTGCACAGCCAGCATATACATGAGTCAGTCCCTTGTGAGCCTGGGGCCTTCTCTGGAACTCATTGTTCTCACCATAGCCAGGCCTCTAGACTGCCCATCTTCACTTTTAAGTTAGCAGCTTTACTTTGGGAGAGTAAGGGGCTGACAGTTGGGGAAGATTAGAGTTGGTTACAGTGTGTTCTGTACATTATTACCTCTTCTTCCCCCCCCATACTGGGGATTGAACTCAGGACCCTGTGCTTGCCAGACAAGCGCTTATTCTACTAAGCTATCTCTCTGGCCCTATATATCACCTTAAAAAAAGAAAAAAAGGCACATTTTAGATACATATAATGATAATACTTATCATAGGAAATTAGTAACTACACATGACATGTCTATATCTCTGGTTTTTTTTTGAGACAGGGTCTCGCTATGTAATTTAGACTGGCCTTAAACTTACTATGTAGTCTTAGGCTGGCCTCAAAACTCAATGATCCTCCTCAGCCTCCTGAGTGCTGGGATTACAGGTGTGAATACATATCTTGCTTCTTTTATTTCCAGAAGAAAAAAAATAACTGTCTTCACCACAAAGAAATAATACATGTTTAAAAAGATTGTTTTAAATGTGCATTGTATACATCTATCAAAACACCTTAGATGGCAGGGTATGGTGGTGCACGCCTGTAATCCCAGCACTTGGGAGGCTGAGGCAGGAGGATCGGCGTGAGTTTGAGATCAGCCTGGGCTACAAAAGTGAGCTCAAAGCCAACCTGAACTGCATGACAAGACCCTGTCTCAAAAAGACAAAAAACAAACAAACAAAAAATACCTTAGATATGTAGTTTTATGTATCAATTTTACAACTTGGTTTTTTTTTGTTTTTTTTTTTTTCAACCTTTTTGAGACAGGGTCTCACTGTGTAGTTCAGGCTGCCCTTGAGCTCAAATTGTAGCCCAGGCTGGTCTCAAACTCACAGCAATCCTGCCTTAGCCTCCCAATTGCTGTAAAAAAAAATTTTTTGTGGAACTGGGGTTCGAACTCAGGACCTTGCACTTGGTAGGCAGGTACTTGTGCCACGGAGCTATCTCCTCAGCCCCTAAAATAACTGATTTTTCAAATGGAGACATTTGGGGCATAGTTCTAAGCAAGAGCACTTTTTTAGAATATGTGAGGTCTAGAGATCAATACCTAGTACTGATAAACAAAAAGAAATAAAGATTAAATAAATTAAAAGGTGAAGGGCTGGCGAGATAGCTCATCAGTCTAAAGCACCTGCTTAGGCAAGTTCACAGAGTTCGATCCCTGGTACCACATGCTGCGCCAGCCTCAGGCTGAGCTAGCTTCCTTTGGGGCATACAAATGAGTACACATTATGGGCTCACATGGGCCAAAGAAAGAAGGAGAAACTTTCTAGGGCAGGAAAGTTTAAGGTTACAATCTAAAAGTTGAAGGAACTCTCAGACAGATAGCACAAGCCTGTACATGTATGTGCGTTGTGTGTAGGAGGTGTTTCAAAGATTTCATGCTAAAAAAAGAGAAAAGATTTCATGCTAAGTTGTTTGGAAATACTAACGAATAGAAAGGAAACCTCTCTGGGCAGCTAAGGTCCCAGCTCTGGACCTTCCCTTCTCTTCTGCCCTATTGCCCTGGTATTAGCAACTTTTCCCCAGGTGTGCACTCTCCTCAACTCCCCAACACAGTCTGGTTGCCTCATTCCCTTCATCATGAAACCTTGCCGGCTGAGTTGCTCTTTGGGCCTCAGGTTTGAGCTCAGGTCTGGGTTCTTGTTCCCTAAACATATCTTAGTTGCACCAGTAACATTTTCAGTGTCTGAAATAGGGACAAGTGAGGAGTTGTGGACCTGAAAACAAGGCTAGAAGGCTCAGGACCATAGGTAGCCAGCTTCCCTAGAGAGAGGCAGGACTCTGTAGACTCTAGACCACACCTGGCAGCTGGGATGGGGCAGAGAGTAGAGTTGGGTTCTGCAGAGCCCATCAGAGAAGACCATACCTACCAGACTCTGATGCCTATCAGCCCCTACTCCTCCTGAGAACATCATTCCGTTTGTTTTGAGGTAGGGTTTCATTATGTAGTCTAGGCTGACCTCAAACTCTTCTGTGTAGTCCAGGGTGGCCTGGATCTCACCATGATCTTCCTATCTCAACCTCCTGAGCGTTGGGATTATAAGTTGTGCTTCTATTATTCTTTCCCTCTGATTTCTTACTGAAAATGCTACCCACATTTGAGTGCTCAGACTTTGTATGTATGTTGTTTTATATTTCACACAGCAAGTTACCAATGGTTTTTTTTTTTAATCCTCTTGATATTTTATTTATTTAGTTATTCAGTTATTTTGTTAGGTAGTTAGTTTGTTAGTACCAGGGATCAAACTCAGGGTGTTGCACTTGCTATGTAGGCACTTAAGCTGCTGAGCTGTCTCCCCAGCCCTGTGTTTTGCTTCTCTAGGCCCCAATGTCACAGTGTCTTTTAAAGGATCATTTTCCTACTAGTTTTTTTACTTGATTTCATCACAATTATTGAGAGTGAATCTTTTATAACACTGCAGTCATAGGCTAGCTTAGAACATTTTCAACACTCATGAACATGGTTGTTTTAATCTCTATAATTAAAGAGAAGACATCCAAGCCAGGCACTGTGGGACACAGCTGAGTTCCTAGCACTCTGGGAACCTAAGGCAGGAGGCTAACAAATTCAAGCACAGGCTAGGCAATCTAGAAAAACCTTGTCTTAAAAAGGCTGAGGACTAAGCTCAGTAGGAATGCCTAGGGTTTAATACCTCTAGCTCCTAGAGAGAGAGGTTGAGAGAAAGAGAAGAGACATTTCTGTGTGGTGACAGCATGTCTGAACTGTGGGCTCAGACCCTCATATGTGGTCTGAGATGCCTTTCTTGGCCTAAGTGGACTCTAATGACTGTGCTTGTCTCAGTTCTGTGGGACATGAGGAAAGTGAACTACAGTTTAGGAAAGCCCCTATACTCTTGCAGGGTGCCCTGAGCATCCAGTAGCTCTGTATCAAAGCTGTGCTCTGATGTCTATGGATTTAGAGATTTTGTTAGTGGGTTTAAGTAGTCACAGAATATACACATGATTTTTCAAAGATTATTCAGTGAAGTGGCCTCTTTATTTGATACAGCTCAGTATCATGAGCTTTTCTGGAGTCTTAAGGAATTAAACATAAAACCAAAAGCAAATTTGGTTTTTTCTTTTTAACAGATTGCAAAAGTAGAGTATAAAAACTCCCAGGTGGATACAATAAAGTGAGTGTAGACTTAGAGTGGATATTGACTTCATTTGGGCATGTAATAGCATTGTTGTGTGATTTTGGCCACATGGCCTGGTATGCAGGTGCCAGATGCCACATTGTGCTCAGGGAGGAGTATACACAGTGGGGAATTAACCGAACTGCAGGATGCAGCTCAGCATTGAAGCTACACGGGGTTTCATCGTACTCTTTCTACTTTTGTGTCTTTTTAAAAATTTTACATCATTTAAGTTTTCTAAAAAGCATAGTGAAAAGACTACAAGTAAAAACAACAAGGGCATGGTTCTGAGGAGCTGAGGCAGGAAGATTGTTGCAAATTCAAGAATCAGCCTAGACTACAAAGTTCCTGCCTCCCTACTTCTCCTCAAAGGGACTCTGCCATGATGTAAAGTCAATGAGGGGATTGGTTGGAGTCTGAGAAGTTGACTCAAAGAAAACATAACCAGCACACAGTGAGTAAACCCTTCCCTCAGAATATACTGTGCCTAATAATTGTAGGAAAGTCTTGCAGCTTTCCAGGGTTCCTAAGGCATTACAGGTTTGATAGCACTGGGCTTTGGTGTGCCTTACAGATTGAGCTGCTGCTTGCTACCAGTGAACATGGTGCTAACTCATGTGGAAAATATGAAAAAATGTGAATCTCTTTTGTCTAGATAGAATCCTCCACATTTTTCCTTGCCACTAGCAGGGCCCCCATCCTTGGGGCTAGTAGTGTACTTCAATTTCTGGCTGTTCATACTTATGTGAATTTGTTTTTCTTGATATTAATTTTAAAGCACCAACATGGAAACATTGTGTAATGTACCAGTGTATTTTATGAATTTTAAGATTGTTGGCACTTTCACCCTACAGATTCTCTTCCCCCACAGTATCTCCAAACCTGCATATATCCCTGAGGCTCAGATTACAGTTGTACTGACATCAGGAGATATTTAACTTAAAAGAAGCTTTTTTTTGTCTTAGACATCTTTCGAGATGTAACTAGTCTTCTATGGTCTTCTCTGTCTTGGGGCTATATAGGGAAGGTTTACTGTTATAGGGCCCTGACAGTGAGGTCAGCAGACAGAGATTTGGTCTTAAACCTGCCCTGGAACCTGATATCTAGAATCCTTGGTTAATGGAAGGGAGGGGCCACGCTCATCTAATAGCTGCTGGAAGGTACAGTGCAGAGACCCTGTTTTCTGGACGAGATAACCACAGATTGTCCACTGGGGAGCTCTTCCATAATGGAGCCTCTACTGGGGTTTAGATGGCCCTTTGGATTTGTGCAGGATGGTTCTGTGGATGCTGAGGGTAGCAAGAAAGGAGGGGGAGGGAGTTCTTTTGAGAAGTAGCACATTAGCTGTGAAAAGTAGGTGAAGATTCCCTTGATACAGGAACAGTGGAGGGCTTGGCAGGGTGACATGGTGGGGTGGGAGGTCTCCTAAGCTGAGGGAGGGAGTAGGGGGTAGACCACAGTTGGAGTGCCTTTCATTATGAACTGAAGGAAGAGACATGGCAGTAGAAGCAGTTAGGCAGTGTTCAGAGTTCCTTGGAGCTTAGGAGTTGTATACCTTACATACAGACGTCATGGGGGCCGGTGTGGAGCTTTGTACCACCTTGTTACTCCTGAGTGCTGGGGTTACAGATGTGTACCACCATTCCTGACTGGGATCCTTTCCATAGCCAACATTCCCCATACTACGATGTGTCTCGCAGCGCTTTCTGAGTGCTTTTTATCTCACTGGCTTTTCTGTTGGGGAGAACTTCCCCTACATATTTCCCTATTTGTTCATTTATATAATTTATCACTATGAATTTCTCCATTTTAATCCAGTGTGTTACCATTCATTGGTTTATTACTTATGCTGTTGTTCTAACTTGAGCACCTTTAGTGAGTCACCATGCAGAACAGTCTCTTTGGGTGGTACTTGTTTTTGTGTTTGTCAGATCCCAGCCAGGCCTTATCCCTGGAACTGACTCCAGGACTCATGGGCTGTGAGCAGTTTGGTAGTTTTGTTGACACCGTGTTACCTTGAGGACTGTACATGGCCATGTGCCTATCCTTAGCTTCTTCTCCTCCAACAGGGTCCTCGGAGGTGTTCCTGCCCCCAGACCCTACCTTTGCATCAGCTATGTCTGAGAATGACAACGTGTACTGCGCCCAGCTGCAGTGCTTCCACTTTCCAACACTGCGGCACCACGACCTGCACAGCTGGCATGCTGAGAGCTGCTATGAGAAGTCCTCCTTTCTTTGCAAAAGAAGTAAGTCCCCTGACATCTGCATCTTAGCTACCATCACGTCCTGGGGCTGGCCTCTGAGCTGCTGGTTCTCTTTCCTGGGTTAGAGACCATAATTCCTGCCCTGCCTGCTTTGGGCACATTAAGAGGTTTAATGGAAATAGTGACCCAATAACTGGCAACACCGTGGCCTCAGGCTCTCTGTGGGTCCTTTCTTTCTCTGTCTTTCTGCATTACTAGATGACCTGTCTTACCTAGTCTTTGATGTTATGGGTCTTTCCCTGTCCCTCCTCCAACACACCGAAATGCCATGTTGCAGTTTCTTTGAATTTTGGGAGCCTGTCAAACAGGGCAGGATGCCCTGCTTTCTCGCTGTTCTTTGTGATTATAATGGAGTGAGGAGATGTAATCAGCCTTGGCAATTACAGAGAGCCACTACTATAGGTCTGGTTCAAGTAATGATCACAGTTCTGTTCATGGGGATCAGTCCCTCCTTTCCCAACAATACATCATACACCTAGGTTTCACAAACCCTCCATTCTGGCACTTTGTCAATCCTATATCTGTAGCTTTGTGATAAATCTCCTTTCTTAGGCCAGTGAGATAGCTCGGTGGACTAAGCATCTGCCTAGGCAAGCGCGGGGACTGGGGTTTGATCCCTGGACCACATGTCATGCTGACCCCACCCCCAGGCATGCTCAGCTGGCCTAAGACTAGGTATGGTGGTGCATGCCTGTAATCCCAGCATTGGAGAGGCTGAAAACAGGAGAATCACTATAAGTCCTACCTGTGTAGTGAGACCCTGTTTTAAATACATTTAAAAAAAAAAAAAAACCTTCCCACTTTTTTTTTCTTTTTCTTTCATACCAGGGATCAAACTGGAACCTTCCTTGCACAGGCACTTATGTTGCTGAGCAGTCTTTCTAGCCTCCTGAATCTTGCTTAACTGCTGTTGTGATTGTCTGTTTCTTGTATTTGATACTACTTTCCCTGTTAGCCTGTTACTCTTTTTTTTTAGTATAGGGTCTTACTACACAGATTGGACTTGCAGAGATTCTCCTTTTTTCAGGCTTCCAAGAGCTGGGATTATAGGCATATAGGCAGGCACCAACACGTCCTGTCTCAGTTGCTGTATCAGCACACTCTGGGGGTGGGCTGGCATGGCACACTGTGGATCGAACCCCAGCTCCTGCGTCTGCCTAAGCAGGTGCTTTAATCTGCTTAGCTATCTGGCTGGCCCTTAGCCTTTCACTCTTCCATATCAGTTTTGTGACAGGTTTTCTGACTTGCTGACTCCCTACCTTTCTTCCCTTTATCTTTCCTTTCTTTTTTGGTACTGGAGATCGAACTCAGGACCTTGCTCTAGCCAGGCAGGTGCTTAAGCTACTGAGCTATCTCCTGGCCCCTGTCTGTTTGCATATTTATTTATTGAAGAAAGGAAAGGTTTATTTAGCTCACAGTTACTGGAGGTTTCAGTCCATACTCAGCTGTCTCCAACACAGTGTGGCACAGGCAGAGGGCAGCAAAACAGCAAGAACAAAGAGGAGGAACAGCAGCAATGGAAACTTTTTTTTTTTTAATGTTTTATTTTCTTTTATCTCTAAAAACAATTTTCATTGAAGGGTAATTGTTATTTTATAAAATCCCAGACCACATCAGCAAACTCATTCTTTGGCAGCAAAATAAATGTTGTTTAGGGTAAATCAAAAGCTGGTTGGCTAATGACATTTAGGGGAAAACAAAACAAAAATCGGATATTAAAGACAACAGATAAGTATTAATCATGAAATCTATTTTCAAAATAAAAATGCATGCCTATGATCCCAGCACTTGAGAGGCTGAGGCAGGAGGATGACTACAAAAGTTTGAGGCCAGCCTGGACTGTATGGTTCAAAATCAGCCTATGATACACGGTGAGACCCTGTCTCAAAAACAAAACAGTATGACAAAGACTGATTCACAGATAATGAGGTGACTAACCATGATGCTCTGGGTAGGGGTCTGAGTCAGAGCAAAGAGGACCAGGAAGGGTGCCTGCCAGAGGATCCAGTGAACCTCAGACTTGCTTTCAATCCCACGAGACACAAGTGTAGCCCACTCATTTGACATGATCTCTTATGTAAAATCCTTTTTTTTTTTTTTTTTTGTAAAATCCTTATATTGTTAAGAAAAAAGAATCAGAAAAAGTCATGGTGCCAGCAAAATAGACATGTCAATAAATGTCTAAGTATATTAATAGCCTTTGGTAGGAAGCATTCTGAGAAATCTGTAAAATCATCTGTAGAAGACACCTTATGTAAAGTATATGACTCAGAGAAAGAAGATAAAGACCTGAGTGTTTCAGAGGTGAATAGAAAGCCTCCAGTAAGTGATAAGCAGAGGAAGAAAAGTGTCTGTTTCTTGTATTTGATACTACTTTGCCTGTTAGCCTGTTACTCTTTTTTTTTTAGTATAGGGTCTTACTACACAGATGGGACTTACAGAGATTCTCCTTTTTTCAGGCTTCCAAGAGCTGGGATTATAGGCATATAGGCAGGCACCAACACGTCCTGTCTCAGTTGCTGTATCAGCACACTCTGGGGGTTACTTCTATAGAAGTAACCTTAAGACATGGGGTAAGAGAAGTACAGAATATGCTGGAAAATTTTGGAGCTGACATTAAAAGGGTTCTCCCCTGCCAAGGGAGAAAAACTGGTACCAAGTTTACTAAAACTAGGGACAAAAAAATTCAACAGCTTTGAAAAATACAAGAGCAGAGGCAGAAACTTAAAGGATTTTTAGACGTTCTTAACTTTCTTTTAATGGTAGGTTATAGAAACCTAAGGAAGGAAGCAGAAAAGAGAGGAAACATAGCAGGAGCAAAGCCATGCACTTATGTACACAGGATGAATTAAATATTGGTCCTAAGAACCTTCAAAAGGTTTTTCACATTGATGATAGCAACATGCAACACTAAAACTATGCTTGGAATACCTGTCATTCTGGTCTTTTACATGTGTACTGCGTCTGATGTAATTTCAGTTACTGCTATACTCTCTCAAGTAAATGGTTGGTTAACAAGAAAACAAAAGGTATTAAATGAGAGTAAGAGACTAGGAGAAATGCTGTAGGTTAGCTGGCTACAATTTTATATATACTTGGATTTCTAAATGTCTGTAAAAATGTGTAACTTTTATCACATTCTATAGAGATTTATTAGAATATCAATGATTGACGGAAAATACCAATTTCAAGCAAAGTCTAAGATGTTTGATATTCAGAAAGACAATAATGTTAAACTCAATTGCCTATGTTATAGAGTAATAGTATCATGAAGCTTCTCTGCTGGAGGGTTGAGAATGTGAGTTAACAGACCAAAAATTGGAGAAAAAGAAGGGCTATGAAGATAGCCAACATCTTGACCCTAGCCCTTCAAGGTCAGTGAGGATTCAGGACATAAGAGAACTTGTGCTGTAACATCCTGTAACTCAGTGGTTTCCCAAATTTTCTGTTCAAGAAGATTAAGGAACCTCAGAGGAAAGGGATAAATGAAGTATAGTGTGTCTAAGGAGAGTCATCTAGAGAAAAAACATTCAGGCTTTTACAGAGAGCAAACTGGTCAAGCAATGACCGTGACTCGTCCCAATGGCTGACACTGACAACAGTTCTACAGAGCACTGTACATGGTTCCAAAGTTAATCCTGAGGGGATTTGACCTTGGAAGATACAACACATGAATGTTTTGTTATACAGGTCTTGCTTTGACTTGCCCTTGATCACTCAGCAGAAAAGCTTAATTAGGAGGCATAAAACGCAGAGCTAGATTAGTGTGATGAGCTGTAAGAGGCTTAAACCAGCAGCCTCCAACATTGCCAGTTTCACCGGTATCCCACTGCAATTATGGAACATTGGACGATGTATACAACTACTTCCTCTTAGTTCAAAGAGAAGAAATTTTTTCTTTTTTTCTT